>CP092863.1:104450374-104484552 GCA_030710605.1 Cordylochernes scorpioides | reverse complement strand
AGAGGACACCTATCCCTAAATGATACTTTGGCTCTGCAACTAAGTGTTGTTCTCTACAGAGAGGTAATTCTACTGTTAACACTTCAGAGGCAATAGAACCTCAAATTAAAAGGACACCTCTCCACAAAGGACACAGTTTTCATCAACAAAATTACCATTTTTACTAATTAGTAATTCCCCGGTAAAAGGTCACCTCTCCCTAAAAGACATTTTAACTCTACAATTGGGATTCAGACAATAACTCTGAAAAATATTACAGTGACCTTTATTGTGAAGACACACGAGATAACCAAGTGTGAACAGCCTCTGTCTTCTTCAAAAAAGACAACCGGTGATATCAAAGACTTTCAACTTCTATAAGTTTTGTCCATGAGTGTAGAAACAAAACAGCCCAATACAAAATTAGAGCAGTAAGGTGAATTAAACTGCCGAAACCACTAGGAGGGTTCACCACTGATGAGCCAGGCCCTTAAAATATTTTAACCATTGCAGTAAGAACAGTAGAAATTGAAATACAGTAGAAAATCTATGAGAGGAAACCTCTCACCAAAAGGCAGTTTTCATCAAAAAATTACCATTTTTACTAAGAGGACACCTATCCCTAAATGATACTTTGGCTCTGCAACTAAGTGTTGTTCTCTACAGAGAGGTAATTCTACTGTTAACACTTCAGAGGCAATAGAACCTCAAATTAAAAGGACACCTCTCCACAAAGGACACAGTTTTCATCAACAAAATTACCATTTTTACTAATTAGTAATTCTCCGGTAAAAGGTCACTTCTCCCTAAAAGACATTTTAACTCTACAACTAGGTATTGTCTTTTACAGAGGGGTAGTTCTACTGTAAATATATTTTCAACAAAATATACAATTAGGTACAATTTGGATTATAGATTAAAACACAAGGTAATACGATCAAAAATCCAAAATATTTCCCTATTTATTTATTTGTATTTGGCCTTATTACCTTATGCTTCAATAGAATTGTGTAAACATATAACAAATTACTAAAAAAAAAAACAGACACAAAATACTGAATATATATATAAAAACATTTATTTATATAAATATTACAATTAGATTAACACATCCATTTTCATATCAATATATATTTTTTAAATGTCAATGTTTTCATATTAAATATTTCTGCAAAATGGCTCCAAGATTGTAGACATTGTAGCTGCTATTCTCATATCTACAGAGCTACACTAGTCTCACTCTAGCATACAAATAAATAAGAAAGCCAATATATAAAATGATTTACCCCAATTTTTTTTTTAAATATATATTTTATTGGGAGCTTTTAGGGTCTTGCCCTATTTCAAAAAAACCTATAAAATATATAAATTAAATATTAAAAAAATTGTGGTAAGTCATTTATATAATTTTTTGAAATACAAATAGTAAATCTTTCAGTTGGGCCAAAATGTCAAAAAAAAGTGGGGAATAAGAAAAATGAGTCTTCTAATAAGGTAAGGAGTAAGAAGTGGAGTACTTTGGAAAGAGGCAGAGTCATTTGGAAAGAGGTGGAGTCATTTGAAAAGAGGTGGTCATTTGGAAAAGAGGTGGAGTCATTTTGTAAGAGGTGTATTCATATGGAAAAGAGGCGGAGTCATTTGGTAAGAGGTGGAGTCATATGGAAAAGAGGCGGAGTCATTTGGTAAGAGGTGGAGTCATTTGGAAAGAGATGGAGTCATTTGAAAAGAGGTGGTCATTTGGAAAAGAGGTGGAGTCATTTGAAAAAGAGGTGGAGTCATATGGAAAAGAGGCGGAGTCATTTGGTAAGAGGTGGAGTCATATGGAAAAGAGGCGGAGTCATTTGGTAAGAGGTGGAGTCATATGGAAAAGAGGCGGAGTCATTTGTAAAAGAGGCGGAGTCATTTGGAAAAAGGCGGAGTCATTTGGAAAACGAGGAGGAGCCATTTGAAAGAAAGGCATAACTAAGTTGAGGAAGGAGTTGTCTGGGGTGGCTCCTTGGGTTTATACATATCATCTTGCATATCCAGGTAGATGTCTTGAAGATCTTCTACTTCCTGGGAGGGGGGTGGAGCATCTGGAGCCTCAATTGCAAGTCTTTCCTTTCGTTTACTCAGGAACGGCCCATTTAGGACTTTGGGGTCGGCCTTGGGGGAGGGATTCTCAAGGTATTCTTTATAGGTGATGGCCCTACCGGGGAATTTGTCTCCCCATTTGGTATGCCTGGCACAGTGGTAGCAATCTCTGCAGCCACACAACACGGGGGTGCTATGAGATACCGCTTTGTTTACACTCGTAGATTTGTGGTTACACTATTTATTCACATTGAGCTACAAGAAAATAAAACCTAATCCAAATAAATTAGTAGTGTGTGACGTTTCGGTAACAGCGTTGTTACCATCATCAGACAAAATAAATAAAATTTATTCTTTTGTATAATCCAACATTTATAACCCATATACTATAATCCAATACTTGCTTTAATTCAATCAATTTTTTTATCAATTAACAATCAACCTATTTACTTTAATTCAACCGACTATAATTCAACACTTACTTTAATTTAACTGAAAATTTCCAATCCCTTGGGGTAGTGTTGAATAAAAGAAATTTTATACTGTTATTTTTATATGATGTTGAAAGTGGCAATTTCAGGATATTTCTATAATACTCTCCTGATTTGCATATTGCTGTAGTATTGTCTAGGCTAATTTCATATCTGCCTATATATCGCAACTTAGTCGGTAGCAGTTCTTGGATAGGTCAGACCGCTGATAGGCATGAGCTGCTAGTGTGTATATATATAATTCATCTAGTTTAATTTCTTTAATCTCTTGTCCTTCCTTATTGTTTATAAATACCTTTAAGTAATAAAGGATCTTCGTAATTATCAGCCTTCTTTCTCTTCTACAAATATATACAGTTAAACCTGTCTATAGCACCTCCTCTTAGGACTCACTAAAATAGGGTGCTATAGAGAGGGGGTGCTATAGACAGGTCAATTTTAATGTAAAATATTTATATTCGGCCGCTATAGAGAGGAAGGCGCTATTTAGAGGGGGCGCTATAGACAGGTTTAACTGTAATTTTTTCCCAACAGATGTTTCTTGTAATGGCATTATGGAAATGTCATGTATAAATTGTGAGTTTAAAAAAAGGGGGGGATGAGGCACAGGGGAATTAAGAGACGATATATAAATGATACAATACAAATGTTCAACTTACTTTCCGTTAAATTTAGGAGTGATGGTGACTTGTCTCAGCTTTCCTTCACTGGTGCACATATTACATTTGACATGATGATGTCTGCGGAGGGTGTTTCTGACCATCCGGGGCCAATGGTAGCTTCTGCTAGCTGTGTACAACAACAATTGTTAGCACTATAGAGGGAAATGTCATTGTTGGAAGAGACTGTGTTGTATGTGATCATCTTATTGAAGTTGAAAGAAAATATGTCTTCTTCTTTCTTATCTCCACTCAATCATATTAGGTTATCAAGATAAAAGACATCAACTCAACAAGCAAAATAATAATCTACTCTGACTCAAGAGCAGCCATTTATACCCTTCAAACCTGCTTCTCCAGTCAATAACCTCTTATCAAGAGCATCGCTAAGTCTGTAAACTGACTCCCAGCCAACAGGGGGGGGTCAGTGGAAGGATGGTCTAAAACGTTGGTTTTCAACCACTGCGACCCAGGTTCGATTCCTGCATTGGCTACTTTTTTCTGATTTAATAAAAAAAATGCTCCAATGTCCCCAGATTCTTGCAAAAGTCCAACCCCACCAGTGAGTGCAAGTAACCAAACGGGGCTCTGGCATATTTGTAAGTGTAAAGTCAAACTGCTTTTCACAAGCTTAGACATATGGTACACTTACAGTAAAAGCAGTTGCCTACTTCTACCCACCATGATTATCATGGCCTGTACCACGTGTACAAAGGATAAGCAAAAAAATAATAATAATTATTGTTAGAACTATAGAGGGAAATCTCATTGTTGGATGAGACTGTTGTGTGTGATCATCTTATTGAAGTTAAAAAAATATGTCTTCTTCTTTCTTATCTCCACTCAATCATATTAGGTTATCAAGGATGGTGAGATGGAAGGATGGTCTAAACGTTGGTTTTTGCCAAAGTGTCCTTTAGGGAGAGGTGTCCTCTTATTGTAGAGTTGCTGAATAGTAAAAATGGTAATTTTGAAAATGAAAACTGTCCTTTGTTGAGAGGTCTCCGCTAGCGGGGTGTCAGCTAAAGGGAGGTTCTACTGTATATATTTTTAAATTCCTATTTCCGGTCATAGATGGCGCTATTCTAAAAGAATAATAACAACTTACAGAGGTCCCTGGGTCCTTTCTTGAGGATGACGTAGCTGAAGATTTCATTCTTTACTGGAGATTGCTGCAACAGCCCACATTATGGGTCAAAACACACCTCGGAGAATAATATATATATATGTTATTTAAAAAAATAAGATTTCTGTTTATTTTTGATTATCTTGAGGATCATACTATGGTAATGCAGTTGTGGTTAAAATCTTGAAAGTATAATAAATAAAATAGTTTTTATCAGAGATTTCTTTAATTGAACTTATGGAATATATAAAAACATAATTTGATAAAAGTACTGCCTGGCTTAAGGCGTAAGAATAAAAAAATGAAAAACTTATTTACATAATGTACAAAAGATTTGAGCCGGCCATCGGGAAACAACAACAATGAGTTTTTATAGGGGAAGCGTGACCTCTGGCGGTCGATTTAAACAGAATATTTGAATGTATGAAATGTAATTTTAAATAAAATAATATTTTTATATAACATATATATTTGGGGTGAAATACTAAACAGAAAAACACCTAATTCACTAGAACTTCCATGAGGTTACTGAAATATCAAACATTTCAATAATTTAGGTTTGTGGGGATATTAAAAATAAAGAAAGCATATCCTGACCAGGAGCACATGTGCTTTTTATATGGCAGAGCGCCATCTAGTGGAACAGAAATCAACTAAACATTGAGTTAACCTGTTCCCTGATATTTGGCCAACCCAATTTCTTGATAAATCAAGAAAAGCCATCCATGAACGATTTTCGCGCTGTTGGCGCTCGTCAGCATGGAACAGGCTGTAATTTAGATTTGTGGTGATAAGGCATAATTTGGAATATAGATTAGAACTACAAGGTAATAAGACCACAAATCTAAATAAATTGATTAATACTTTTGATGGAATGATGATTTTGTCCGATGATGGTAATAACATTGTTACTGAAACATCAAACAGTATTTATTTGATCTTATTACCTTGTATTTCTAATCTATAATCCAAATTGTATACCTTATAAAAAAAGGCTATAGTTATTGAAAATTTGAACTAATAACGCACACATTTCATTTAAAATAATTTTTTTTTACTACCCTGTGATGATAAAGATATTGAGAGGGGGCTTAGTTCATCAGTGGTGAACCCTCCAATTATTTTTATAATTGCAGTAAGAGGGCAGTAGAGTTTAATAATGAAAACAAAAACATCCATATATGTGAAAAAATAGTACAAATGTGAAATTGTACTGGGATAAGGTGGAGAAATTAAGAAAAAGGTATCTCCTTATCATGCAACTGAAAGTTGCTGATGGCTTGTGAAATCTATCGGAATAAATCATATTTACCACATACCATCAGCAACTTTCAGTTGCATGATAAGGATATGCCTTTTTCTTAATACATATACGTGTCATAAAAAGTTTTAATTTTCAGTAACAGATGGCAAACTAATTCATCAAGACTAAAGTTAGTCAGCAAAACTCCTGTAGAAGGGCTCCACAAGTCCTGAAAGCTTGAATTAATAAAAGGTCCATACAAGAAACTTATCCCTGGAGGTGTGTTTCCCAAATGCTACAATGCATGGAGGGTTGAATTCTATCAAAGAGGAAGAACACAAGGTAATAAGACCAAATAAATAAATAGCCTGTGACATTTTGGAAACAGTGTTACCATTATCAGACAAAAGTACAGAATCGTATGATTGTAATCGATAATGGTAACAATAGATTCTGCAGGCTGTATATTTTAAGGCGAAAGTATTGACTGTTAGCCACTAACTCGTTCTGATGTAATCATTGGATTAATTTACTTAGTCTACACGTTGTTCCAACTGTTGAAAATGGCAATTTTGTGTCACATTTCATGATTATATGGTGTACATACTTCAAGCTACTATTTTTAATTACTATATGCAAAATTTGACATCAAATGTGTAATTTGCGTGCTTTCCAATGTTTAACTATGTTAGTTTTACGATGATTTGATTTGTATATGATTTCAGATTTACACGCAATCATCCAATTATGGATATGGTGTGTCTTTGGAACTGTTAAATAAATAAATAAAAAATAAATAATGGTAACAACGCTGTTACCAGAATGTTACTTTTAAAGAAATAGAGAGAGTAGCCAAAACAAGAACTGGAGGATCCCACCTAAGCACAGCTGGTACAGTGGAGTGGACTCAGGAGGAGCTCTGAACCTCAGAAGGCATCAAACATTAAAAACCTCCAAAATTAACCTTCAATGGATACCCTCACACGTTGGCATTAAAGGCAATGAAGTTGCTGATGCACTAGCAAAAAAAGGCACAAAAGAACCTTGCTACAGAATATTAAACTTACTTTTAAAGAAATAGAAACAGTAGCCAAATAAAAAATAAACAAGAACTGGAGGATCCCATCTAAACACAGTTGGTACAGTGGATTGGACCCGGAGGAGCTCTGAACCTCAGACAACATCAAACAACACTAACAAGATTTAGAACAGGCCATCTAAAGCCATTGAAGATAGAAAATAATAAAATATACCCAACTTTCCCAAAATGTAGCTTGGCACCTGCAGCTCCAGAACACTTTTTGGCTTGCATTAGATGTACTAAACAGGACCTCTGGGGGAAGCTGCTGCTTATCATTAAACAGTTTGAGGAGTATAGACTCATGAAATTCATGTAATCTTTCCAAAGGGGATAAGAAACAACAACAACACTGTTACTGAAGTGTCACACACTATTTATGGTCTTGTTACCTTACCTTTCTAATCTCTATAATCCAAATTATCAAAAGAGGAAGAACTCACCATCTTGGGGAGTAGACTGAAGTACTGGACAATGAAGTTACAGGGGGTATGGGGAACCTCATTTTGCCGTGGGCAGTTCAAGTTATGGGTACACTGCAACAATGCCATGGAGAGGGTGTTGTTTCTACAAATGTTTAGTGTAGTAGGCATATGGAGTAAAATTACAAAAAAGGCATAAGATGCAGCAGCTCTTTTTATTAATTGATTATAGTAGCTTTCGGACAAGACCTTCCTCAGCAAACTAAAACATATTTTAATATTTTAAAGCACAATTGGGATTACGAGGCTCTTGCACATTTGTAAGTGCAAAGTCGAACTGATTTTCACATGTGTGAACATGTAGTGCACTTACAGTAAAAGCAGTCGCTTACTTCTACCCACCATGATTATAATGGCCTGTACCACATGTACTAGTAATAAGCAAAAAAAATGGATTATATAAACAAAAGGTAATAAGACCAAATAAATAGTGTGTGACGTTTAGGTAACAGTGTTTTAACCATCTTCAGATAAAAGAACACCTATCCCCCGATTTACACTGTACTTTTTTACACGTTTTCGCTTTTACACGGTTTTCCAAATAAGTTTTTGTTTTTATCGCACTATACTAAATGCTACTGTGATTGAACACATGCGTTGTGTACACATCTCACGAGGAATCCCGAGCTTATGTGCTGACTACATATTTTGACCTGTCAATGCATTTTATTTTTATTTCTGCATAGACCTATCCCCCGATTTACACGTTTTTCTCAGGAACGTATCTACCGTGTAAATCGGAGAATAGGTGTACTGAATTTATCATTAGTACTGAATTCAGTACTTTTGTCTGAAGATGGTAACAACAGTTACCTAACTGTCACGCACTATTTATTTATTTGGGGGGTCTTATTACCTTGTTTATATCTTAGTAGGCCTTTTTTGTAATTTGTCAAAATCCGCAAACATGCAATATGGGGTAAAAATCCAACAACAGTATGAAACAAAATTACAGAGAATAGATTTAACAGGTCTTCTTCTTTCTTATCTCCACTTGACAATCATATTAGGGTATCAAGCCTGTAGAGCTTGTTGATGGTGTCTGCTGGGGATGAGTAAAGTTCATCAATGGATGAGACAATGCAGTCAATGATGTAGAATATCTCTGTAAAGGACAACACCTAGTTACAGATCCAAAGTGTTCTTTAGGGTGAGGTGTCCTCTTACTAGAGAGTTGCTAAATAGTAAAAATGGTAATTTTGCCTATGAAAACTGTCCTTTGTAAAGGTGTCCTCTCATGGAGTATGTTCTACTGTATAAGGATCAGACTCTTGTATGATCACCTTAATCTCTAAGGGTTTCCTTTCATTTCTATAAAGTAGAATGCATCTGCTTTTGTCATTAAGACTGGGAGCACTACTCAGTAGCAGGCCGACTTAGCTCCAATATAAAATGGCCGCCTTTGACATGAGGAACAGGCAGCTGCTCCTAATATGGAGTACAGACACTGCTCATTCTGCATCAGGAGACCTCACAGGGTACTATCAGACAGGCCAGCTGAGCCCAGGTTTTTTAATTGAGCTTGTTACTGCTCTCCCTTCTCCTTTTTTATTCAGTCTTGCAACTGGCAAAGGCACAGTTTTTCTGTAATGGTAAATTTTAGCGGTGTGAGAATAGTTCGATTTTACTATGTCTGGAATTGAGAAGAAAAGTTTAGAAGAACAGGGTGAAATGGCCTTGTTCCATTATGGCTCCTTTACAATACTGGAGATGACGCTAAATGATGATATATCATAGAGATATATTAGCCTCCTCTCTCTCACCCTTCAGTATAAAAAAAATAATTAAAAAAGTAAATAATTTAAAAGAAAACATTAAAATTTTACAAATTTCCATATCAAGTTCACCAAAAGAAAACATTAAAAGTTTTACAAATTTCCATATCATGTTAACCAAAGAAAACTATTAAAGACTTACAAATTTCCATATCAGGTTTACAAAAATAAAACATTAAAAGATTTACAAATTTCCATATCATATATTTACCATTTTTTTTCTCTCTTGGATTCAGGTATACCTTTTATAAAAAAATTAATAGATCTCATTTTGACTCAAATTAAAAGATTTACAAATTTTCATATCATGGTTACCAAAAGATAAAAAAAAAAAATTGCATATCACACATGTTAAAAAATATAAAGAAAAAAAAAACTTACGGGAGCAAATACATGAGCATTGATCTCTTCTAGACCTTCTTTCTTGGCCTTACTTTTTTCTTTCTGCAACACACATGTCCCAATGTTGAGATTTTTCTGAAAATAACAGAGTGGGCAGGTGGTAGAAAATGTTGATATTTGACAACCAAAACCTGGGATTGAATCCTGCATTTGACACTTTTTTTTCTAAAAATGATAAGGCACAATTTGTTTTTTTCTAAAAAGAAAATTATAAAAATTGCCTTAGGTGGCCCTGTAAAAGTCCACAGACTCCCTTTAATAGATTTAAATAATTGATTATTCAATTTGTAAAAAAAAACAACAAAAAAGGTCATAGAAATACAGTCCTCTCTTCCAACTTATTTAATTCAACTTCTCAAGGGATCTGAATCTTCGGTTGAATTAAAATTCACATGGTGAATTATAAAGCACAATTTGTTGTTGTTTCTTATCCCCCCTTGTGTAAAGATCACACTAATTCCATGAGTTCATGCTCCTCGAGCTGTTTTATGATAAGCAGCGGCCTCTTCCAAAGGTCCTGTTTAGTGCATCTAATGCAAGCCAAAATATGTGCAGGTGCCAAGCTACATAAAGCACAATTTGGATTATATATGATAACTACAAGAAAATAAAATCTAACCCAAATAAATTAATAGTGTGTGACGTTTCAGTAACAGTGTTGTTACCATCATCAGATAAAAGAATAAAATGAATAGATTTTACTATTTTGTCTGATAATGATAACAACACTGTTAACGAAACGTCACACACTATTTATTTAGATTTGGTTTTATTTTCTTGTAGTCACGTGTTGAATTATAAGTTGGATAATCATCTGGATCAGATAAAAAACAGAATAAGAAAAAACTGAATAAGAAAAAAAAACAGAAATAAGACCTAATTCAAATAAATTAATAGTGTGTGACGTTTTGGTAACAGCATTGTTACAATCATCAGACAAAAGAATAAATAACATTTATCCCACCTTATCCCAGTACAATATGACATTTGTATTATTTTTCCACATTGTGTCGCAGTCTCACACAATTCTGGCCTTAACTACCCGTTTCATGATTTTTCAGGATGCCTGAATGACCAATTTTTTGGTCGTTGAGGTACAGCTTGCACCACGCTGATGAGGGCCAACAGCCCAAAACACGTCCGTGGTTAACTTTACTTTATTAATCAAGATTGGGTATTTGGCCAATTCTGGAATAATTAAAAATCAACGAGAATAGTTGATATTTATTCCGATAGATGGCGCAAGCCATCAGCAACTTTCAGTTACAGGATAAAGAGATGCCTTTTTCATAATTTATTCTTTTGTCTGATAATGGTAACCACGCTGTTACTGAAACATCACACACTATTAATTTATTTGAATTAGGTCTTTATTTTCTTGTAGCTAAAGAGGATAAATTGTAGATAAAAGAATAAAATAAACATTAAAAGAGTCAACTGTCTTATTACCAGTGCTAAAAAAGTTGAAAAAATGTTTTTACACAATTTTTTACCTACAGCATTGATATAGTGGAGCAGTGGTGCAGGCTAGAGTAGAGCTGATAATAAAAAGAAACAACACAAAGACAACAGTAGGATAACTTACACTCAGAATGTAATCCCTGGCTTCCATCATGGTCTTGTAGCCGGAGTTGGTACCATTCTCTATAAGTACCTGACAGACAAACATGTGATATAAGATACAATTTGAAATATATACTACTCTGATCAAAAAGTTTCGACACTTTGCTCATAAGTTGAAAAAAAACTTCATTATTCTACCAAATTCAAATTGTCCCCTTCAAAGTAGTCCCCGTTGGCCGCGATGCACTTCAGACACCTTTTTTTCCAGTCGGCAAACACTTCTGGTAGTCTGTTTTCAGGTTCACCTTCATGGCCTTCTTCGATTCCACTTTGATCTCTTCTATGCTCTGAAATTTCCGACCCTTTAACTTTTTTTTGAGCTTTCCAAAAAGGAAGAAGTCGCAGGGGGCCAAATCGGGACTGTAGGGGGGTTGGGGGAACACAGAGGTTGAGTGGTCCTGCAGGAACTTCGAGAGTTTGAGGGCTGTGTGCGCCGGTGCGTTATCGTGGCGGAGGATCCACGACTTGCTCCTCCACAGCTCCGGCCGTTTCTGCCTGATCGCTTCCCTCAATCGCCTCAAAACTCCCAGGTAGGAGTCAGCAGTTATTGTAGAGCCGTGTTGTTGAAATTCATGATGAACGATGCCCTGGTAATCGAAGAACACCGTCAACATGACCTTGACTTTGCTGGGAGCCTTCTTCGCTTTCTTTGGTCTCGGCTCATTTTTGAAGCGCCACTCCGATGCCTGTTGGGTAGTTTCCGAATCAAAGCCGTAAATCCATGTTTCGTCTCCAGTAATGACCCTCTTCAGCAATTCGGGGTTGTCGGTTGTCGCTTCGAGATTGAGACAGGCCGTTTCTTTCCGGGCGTTCTTTTGACCAAAAGTCAAATCTTTGGGAACGAGAACGACGTTGAGTCTTTTCACTCCCAAAATGTCCTTCATTATCGATTGAGTCGACCCGAATGATATCCCTGCTTCTTCGGCGACCTCCCTGACAGTTATTCGTCCGTCTACACGCACCAGTTCCAACACCTTGTCCACTTTTTCAGGCGTGGTTGATGTGGACGGTCTCCTGGAACGCTAGGGCGGTCTCTTCCCGACCCTCCTTGAAGCGCTTGTACCACCCAAAAACTCATCTTCGGCTCATGACGGCATCCCCGTAGGCTGTTTGCAACATCCAAAAAATTCGGCACCCTTGAATCCGTTTTTCACACAGAACTTGATGCAAATTCGTTGATCCTCCATTTCGGTGACTAACGAAATCGAAGCACAGGCAAAATGGCTTCACTTCGAACAGCCGCTGCTTGCGCTGTTGTGGCGCGTGATTTTTGAAAATTGGCAGGTCTCCAAGCCAAGGGCAACGCTTGCGTATGCCACAAATCTGGAGAAAATATATTGAGTTTTCAGGATTTTATGAGCAGTGTCGAAGCTTTTTGATCAGAGTAGTACAATATAACCTCCTTTTGGCAAACACCCCACTAGAGGACACCTCTCTACAAAGGACAGTTTTCATTCGTAAAATTACCATTTTTACAATTTAGCAACTCTCTGGTAAGAGAACACCTCTCCCTAAAGGACACTTTGGCTCTGCAATTAGGTGTTGTCCTTTACAGGGAGGTTCTACTGTATTAGCAGTAAAAGGTAATAAGACCAAATCTAAATAAATAAATAGTGTGTGACATTTCGGCAATCAAATGCCTTGATATTTTTTTCTCATTCAGTACTTTTGTCTGATGTTGTCATTCAGCTGTTGTATAACCAATCAGATATTATGTCCACAACTATATACAATAGAATCTCCCTGTAAAGGACCTCTAATTTCAGAGCCAAAGTGTTCTTTAGAGAGAGGTGTCCTCTTACCGGAGAGTTGCTAAATAGTAAAAATGGTAAATTTGCAGATAAAAACTGTCTTTTACTTACTATATATTGTTCCTGTACACAAAGTTCTAGAACCAGGAGAGAGAGAGGTAAATTACCAGATACTTGGATGTCTTCTGCCACAGGTTGTCCACCACTTCCAGCCGTTGTCTCTTATTGGGCAGCTCCAACATGGCGTGGTCGGCTACGACAAGGTCATACTTTATCTGCTCACACAGCATTAGGGTGATTCTGTGCACTTACATCTTGGAAAAACACAAGGTAATAAGACCAAATCCAAATAAATAAATAGTGTGTGACGTTTCGGTAACAGCATTGTTACCATCTTCAGACAAAAGTACTGAAACCGAAACCACTGTTACCAAAACGTCACACACTATTTATTTATTTGGATTTGGTCTTATTACCTTGTGTTTATAATCTATAATCTAAATTGTGCCTTATCATCTTGGAGAAACACAATTAAAAGACTTAAATAGAACTTTTTTTTTGCTTATCTCTAGTACACATGGTACAGGCCATGATAATCATGGTGGGCAGAAGTAGGCAACTTCTTTTACTGCAAGTACACCACATGTCTACACATGTGAAATAGAGTTCGACTTTGCACTTACAAATGTGCCAGGGCCCCGTTTGGTTGCTTGCACTCGCTAGTGGGGTTGGACTTTTGCAAGAATCGGGGGCCATTGGAGCACTATTTTTTAAATCCGAAAAAAGTGCCCTATGCGGGAATCAAACCCGGGTCATAGCGGTAGAAAACCAACGGTTTAGACCATCCTTCCATCGACCCCCTATAATAGAAATAGATCTATATGTTGAGTTTAATTTGAATTCTTTATCGAAATATTCCACCAGGTCATATGGCGGTGTTCCAGTCCATGTTACATGAGGTACAGGATTCTGGTGATGGCTCCAAGGCCATGAAGAATGGAAGAAATCTGGGGAACTTCTAGTGGGTCAGTAATTTGTTTATTTAATATATCAAGCTTTCGGACATTTATTGTTCCTTTCACAAAATGTGAGTGTGTTGAGATGTCCTTGTTGGTTTCAAGGACCACACCATCACTTTGTTCACAAAGTTTGCGATTTACGTAAATTTTGTTGGCAAAGAAATACGCAGTGTCACTGGAGACCTGTTAGCGATATTCCATTGAACTCTGCATCGTCAGCTTGTGCATAATCTTTGTACTTAGCATTTATATACACTCATGGACAAAACTTAAGGAAGTTGTACCTTTTAGCATGTATATCGGGATTCAGACAATAACTCTGAAAGATACACTCATGGACAAAACTTAAGGAAGTTGTACCTTTTAGCATGTATATCGGGATTCAGACAATAACTCTGAAAGATACACTCATGGACAAAACTTAAGGAAGTTGTACCTTTTAGCATGTATATCGGGATTCCGACAATAACTCTGAAAGATACACTCATGGACAAACTTAAGGAAGTTGTACCTTTTAGCATGTATATCGGGTTTCATACAATAACTCTGAAAGATACAATCATAAACAAAACTTAAGGAAGCTACCTTTCAGTATGTATATTGGGATTCAGACAATAACTTGGAAAGATATTACAGTGACACAAGGTAATAAGACCAAATCCAAATAAATAGTGTGTGACATTTTGGTAACAGCATTGTTACCATCTTCAGACAAAAGTACTGAATGTACTACTCAACGCTGTTACTGAAACGTCACACACTATTTATTTATTTATTTGGATTTGGTTTATTACGTTGTGTTTATAATCTATAATCCAAATTGTGCCTTATCATATTACAGTGACCACCTTTATTGAAGACACATGAGGTTAAATTTTGTGCTTTATTTAAAAAGATAAATAAACATTCGTACTTAATGATTTATATTTCTTACAATGCAACAATATTGCCCTGGTCTATTCAACTATAAGTGCCAATAACCAAAGTGTCGCCTTGTAAATGTAAAACCAAACTGCTCTCTGCTTGGGAAGACAAGCTGAGTGCTTACAGTCACAAGCTCTTATCTACCATGATTGCTGGTCCCAAGCCCAGATGAAAAAGAAGGAGAGGGAGCAGTAATAAGTTCGCTAAAAACCTGGGCTCAGCTGGCCAGGCTGGTAGTACCCTGTAAGGGCTCCTGATCCAGGGATACAGGATTAGTCTGTACTCCATGTTAAGAGCGGCTGTAAATGGTGTCTGTTCCTCATGTCAGAGGCGACCATTTCATATTGGAGCTAATGATAGAGCACTATAATTATATATCCATAATTATAGATACAAGGTAATAAGACCTAATCCAAATAAATTAATAGTGCGTCTCGTTAACAATGCTGTTACCGAAATGTCACACACTATTAATTTATTTGGATTAGGTCTTATTTTCTTGTATATTGGAGCTAAGTCAGCGGCCTGCTACTGAGTAGTGCACCCAGTCTTAATGACAAAAGCAGATGCATTATAATTCACCCAATCATTATGGTTGTCAACTCTACAAGCTTTATATCTTAATATGATTGAGTGGAGATAAGAAAGAAGATGATTATCATGGCCTGTTCCATTGTGTACTTTTAAGTATAAAAATAAGTGTTTATATCAGAGATCAAGAGATCTCACTTACCGCATTAGAAGGAGTCAGGAACTGTCGGAAGAAGACATTCTGAATCCACATGCCGCCCTTCCGGAATCCATCTGAGCACACAGGCAATGGTGACAGCTAGTGCTGTTGTGGGCGGCATGAAATTCTAAGCGGAGTCAGACAACAGATAATTTATTGTAAAATTAACTATTAATTACATTTATTTAAAACAAATTATCAGCATTTATGAGAGACCATTATATATTTACTAGCGGATGTGTACCCGGCTTCGCCCGGGTTTTATTCGAGTGGAAGTTTGCCTAACGAATATTATTGATAATATATTTATTATTGGTAATTGATAATAATATTCCGGAACACACACACACACAGAACATTATGATAATAATGATAATAATATTCGTTACGTTATATATTTATATAATATAGAAAATATATTTTTCGAGCAAACATATCCACTCTCTCTACTGAATATATTTTTAAAAATATATACAGTCTACTCTCGTTATAACGCCACTCGATATAACGTCACCCTCGCCTTACGCCGCTTTTTCGTTTTGTCCCAATCGACATCAATGTATTTTTCTCGATATAACGCCACTCCCTCGCTGTTCGCCTTCCGCCGCTGATTTTTCGTATCCCAAGTAGCAAAAACCACTCGTTATAGCGCCGCTCACTGATTATTGGAAAATCGGCAAAGCCTCGATGCTTCAGAAACTTCAGTCCACACTTCTACTGCACTTACACATCTAACAGCAAAGCATGGATGACCTCTAGCATCTTTCAAGAATGGCTACTGCAGTTCAACAAGCAGCTTGTCTCTGAAGGACGTCGTATCCTACTGTTGTTAGATAACGTCTCACTGCGTCCCTAATGATGGTCTCAGCAACATAAAGATTCCTTTCCCCAAATATGACTGCCAGTCACTGGATAGTGGCATCATCAAAAGTTTCAAGGCTCAATATCGCAAGCTTCAACTCCAGAAAATGGTGGAATTGGCGGATGCCCATCTACCCACAGAATTACGTCTGGATTACGCTGTTCGCTATTGTAAAATGGCTTGGGATTCTGTTGGGTAACTGCTGGAATCATACAGGCATTCGCTTCACTTCTACTGCTGCAGTTGAGCCTCTTAATTATGGAAATCTGCTCGATCGCATTCGCGACATCTTCGCTATTACACCAGAGAATTTGATGACTGAAAGGGAGTTTCAACTGGTTGATGATTCCCAGGAGGCGGAAATGAAGCTAACAGATGACAATTTCCTGGTGTCCACTGTTACAGCGAAAGAAGAACTTGGCGAGGATGATGATGATGCAACAGTGACTCCGCGCCTACCATCGTTAAGGGAAGCCAGAACAGCTGCTGAGACAGTTTTGTTGTTTCTTGAGCACTCCAAGAGAGCAACATCTGACGATGTCAATCTATCTGCGGGTTTGTTACGCCGTGTCTATGCCATAAGTGAGGGAGAGAAAACACAAGTTGTGATCACAGACTTCTTCAAGAAAATGTAATTACTTTTCATGAATAAATTATAAATTAATGCTTTCTATATTTATCATATTAATTATTTAATGTGACGACATTCTATATATTAACTTAGAGTATAGATTGTTATTAGTAATTGTTATAAATAATTTATTGTATCTTTAAATTTCACATTTTGAACGTGTGTGTTCGATACAACGCCACCCTCGCCTTACGCCGCTTTTTTTCAAAATCCGGATGGTGGCGTTATAACGAGAGTAGACTGTATATAAATAAAAAATATCTAGAGGTAAACTACACGATCTTAGCCAAAAGGCCGAGAAACAATATTTTATATATAGAGATGACCTGGCTTCGTGTCTTCTGCTCGAGTGAATGTTTCGCAGGTAGAATTTTGTTCCTGCCCACTGAAAATTATCTGGCTTCGCCCGTGGTCTGTTTTAGTGAATATTCCCCTAAATAATTTTGTTTATGTCAATCAAGCATGATACAGCAATATTGTCATAATCATTTCTGACTAAAAAAATATTGTTGCTCAGTACCTGGTTAATTATAATTTTTCTTGGTTAAAGCGCGACAAAAAACTCTTCCAGATTTAACTCTCTGTCCTGTTCAAATTTCAGCGAGATTAGTTACATATTGAGGGCGTGCATAGCCGGCAAACATATATATATATGTTCCCGGCTTCGCCGGTTTTATCCTAGTAAAGGTTTGCCTAACGGACATTTGTTAAAACGATTCTAGCAAACATCCAATCCCTATATTGAATCTACACTTGTCTATACTCTCGATAATTTGACATTTTTTCCAGGTCCCTTTAAAAATACTCGATAAGTTGAATAAAATCAATATTAATTGGTCCACTCGGCAATTTGAAGTTGAAGGAATAGTATCTTGCCACAAACGAACATTTGTAAATACTGTATTCAGCGAATGTACCCGGCTTCGCCCGGTTTTTACCCGAGTAAAAGTTTGCCTAACGAACATTTGTTAAAACGATTCTAGAAAACATCCAATCCACCTATATATAGATTTATAAACGTATATAAATATTGTTATATGCGTTTGAATATATTTTTGAAACATAATCTTTTTAAAAACATTTATTAATTTTTAAATAAGATATTGTCACGTTTGTGGATTTTATAATTAACTAGCGGACGTACCCGGCTTCGCCCGGGTTTTACCCGAGTAAAGGTTTGTCTAACGAATCTCTCGATAAAGTGAACATTTTTTCCCGGTCCCTTGAAAAATACTCGATAAGTTGAATAAAATCAATATTAATTGGTTCCCTCGGTAATTGGAAGTTAAAGGAATAGTATCTTGCCTTGGAATTGTATCATTATTCTTGTATGGATGTACCCGGCTTCGCCCGGGTTATACCTGAGTAAAGGTTTGTCTAACGAATCTCTCGATAAAGTGAACATTTTTTCCCGGTCCCTTTAAAAGTACTCGATAAGTTGAATAAAACCAATATTAATTGGTTCCCTCGGTAATTGGAAGTTAAAGGAATAGTATCTTGCCTATGAATTGTATCATTATTCTTGTCTCAAATAAATTGCCGTGTCATCCTGAATTTTGTCTTTCCTAATTTTCTACATTACAAAATCATCGTATCATCATGATAATATTTAGAGCAGATTGTTGAATTATAACAGATAAATTAGAATATTTATCTTGATTATTTTTAGGCGAAAAGTTATTTCAAAAATTTTATTTGCTAGAAACCTTCCCAGTACTATACTAAATAACTTCCCAAAATTTCATGGCGTTCCAATGAGTGGTTTGGTCAGGCATAAAGGACACACACACACATACATTCATTTTTATATATATAGAGATAAGATGAATATTTTAATTTAATATTTGAATTAAATAGTTATTAAACAAATTAAAACTTATAATCACAAGGTAATAAGACCAAATCCAAATAAATAAATAGAGTGTGACGTTTCACTTAGAGCGTTGTTACCATCTTCAGACAAAAGTACTGAATGAGAAATTTTACCACAGCATGTTTTAAATAGTTACTATTATCAAGTGTGTAAACAAGATGGCAGATAAGAAGAAGATAGTTTTCTGAGAAACACAATATTATTCTTAGAATTAATGTGTTTCTCAGAAAACTATCTTCTTCTTATCTGCCATTTTGTTTACACACTTGATAACAGTAACTATTCAAAACATGCTGTGGTAAACACAAGGTATTAAGACCAAATCCAAATAAATAAATAAATTATTTATATGGATTTGGTCTTATTACCTTGTGTTTATAATCTATAATCCAAATTGTGCCTTATCATTAAAACTTATAATGAAAATATGAAAAAAATAATATTTGGGAACTGCTACACTGTATTAGAAGTATAGTGCCAGTAGATAGTATGTATATATGGTAGCAAAAATCTAAAGATTTGAAACTTTAGAAATGTAGACATGGAGAAAGCTACTTAGAGTGCCATGGATAGATAAAAAGTCAAATTGTAGAACGTCGTTTGACAATTATACCGCAAATGTTTCTTTTGAACGAAAAATCAAAATTTATTATGTGTCCATCCCTGGACACTTTATTTTTCCATTTTATCATTACTCTTCACAATTTATCCTTCACATTATTAGAAATTGGGTCCCAAACCAAAGATTAAAACGCCCCACTCCTCTCAACCTGGCTCACAACTCTAATCTTTTAGACATCACAATTAATCCCAAACACAGAACTTCCTATCCCCCACACAAAACTCGCAACAAACTCATCTGTTTCCCTCATCTACCAGACAATCCCCACAAACATGAAACTCAGCCAGAATTACTTAAAGCTCTTGGCCTCCAAATCATTGAGGAAAATAGCTCCCTCTTCGACATCACAATATACACTGACGGTAGCCAACTTGAAACTGGACTGTCTGGCAGTGGAATTGCTATCTACAAAGATAAGATCCTGGAAAAAATCTCCCTCTCCCACCCTAGACAGCTTTCAGTTTATAAATCAGAACTCTCTGCTATAGCTACGGCTCTAAAAGACATCAACATCAACTCGCCAAGCAAAATAATAATCTACTCTGACTCAACAGCAGCCATTTATACCCTTCAAAGCTGCTTCTCCAGTCAAGAACCTCTCCTCAAAAGCATTGCTAAGTCTGTAAACCGACTCCCAGCCAACAGCTCAGTCACAGTGCAATGGCTTCCAGCTCACGTTGGAATTCCTGGTAATGAGCTGGCAGACTCTCTGGCAAAGGCTGGAGCTCTTGGCCTACCTGAAGCAAGAGAATCTACCACCCAACTAGATGAAAGAGACCTCCTCCGTACCATCAAAACCCAATGCCTGCAGGAATGGAAATCTGATGCTGCACATGACTGGTACAGAGCAGGAGGGACAAGCACCGGTTCTGTCCTCCCAAGAGAACAACAGTCTTTGATTTCCAGACTTAAGTCTGGTCATCTACGGACAATGACTTTCCAGAATGGTTGCAGGGTTTTCCCACTATGTACTAAGTTAATTCTCAACCTGCAACCCCAAGACATATTATTGACTGTATTGACTCATCCATCGATGAGCTCTACTCTTCCCCGGCAGACACCATCAAAAATCTCAAGCTTTACAAGCTTGATACCTTAGTGTGATTGAGTGGATATAAGAAAGAAGAAGAAGAAGACAATTCATCCTTTCATACTTCATCCCTAAGGATAGAAATAATCGTTAATTCTCCTTAAAATAAATTTTGATTTTTCGTTCAAAAGAAACATTTGGGGTATATTTGTCAAACGTCATTCTGCAATCATAAGCCGCATTATATTGTATTATAAAAGGTCAAATGTTTCAATCTTAAAAAATTAAATTAATTATATTAGGAGTATAAATAAGTTCATGCAATTTAAAAATATATATAAATTGAAGCTTTTTATTTTGGAAAATTGGTTAGAAATTCAAGTCATTGAATTGTCTGTCGCTAGCCACTACCTTTCCCCATCTTTCTGGCAATTGACGGATACCATCACGGAAAAAGACCGGCTCTTTGGCCGCTATCCATTCATCGATCCATTTTTTGACTTCTTTGTAATTGGAGAAGTGCTGGTCATCCAGGCCATGTTGCATTGATTGAAAGAGATAATAATTGGAAGGAGCAATGTCTGGGCTATATGGTGGGTGGGGTAAGACTTCCCATTTGAGCATTTCTAAGTACAGTATAACCTCGTTAATTCGACACATGCAAATTCGACACTCTACCTTAATTCGACCATATTCTGATGTCCCGACCTCCGGCCTATCAAATAACAAACCGTAATTCGACAGTATCGATAATACGATAGTTCCGATAGTTCGACCATTTTAAAATTCGAATTTCGACAGATGAATGTTTTTTTTTACATACAACTTTGCCGCTAAAAAGGTATTACGGCGGTGGGAAGCGGCGATCGGAGGGCGCAGATAGGATCGCGCCTGCACACTTTTGGTTTCTGTTAGTTTAAGTTTCACTTTACAGTGCTGTTGCGCAATGTCGTGAGTGTTATTATTTTTTTTTTATGCGGGAATTTAGGCATCTTGCGCTAATTAATAATATTATTTTCTTTTTAATTTTCAGCATTGAAATATTTTAAAATTTACAAATAATTTCCTTTTAAATAAATAAATCTTCATAAAATGTAGCCAATGATTATGATAACATTTTATTTCAATATTACATTTCCGTGTTATTATAAAATATTTAAACACAAAATTAATAACACCTGCAGCAGCAGTGGATGCCTTTAATACAATAAAAGCTCTTTGTTATTTAAAAGATATTTCAGAGGAAGAAAGACATCCATATCTTTTAAAAATAGATCATCTGGAATACATCCTGAATAGGATTTCAGTGCAAAAATTACATCTATAAAGGAATTTTTAAAAAGATCTTCATGATTATTTTTAAATTTCCTTTTTATTTTCCATATTTATTTCCTTTCAACTGCTATATTCTTCAATTAAAATAAGGTATTATTTGAAATTATTTATGTTTCAAAAATATGTATTATTGCCATTTTGTCCCTGATACTAAAAGTTAATCATGAAAATAAAAAATAAATACAAAAAAAGTACACACAATGGTTTCAATTAATATCATCAATTTATATTACAAAGCAATTTTAAAAAAATATTATTTTAGTGAGTTTGATGATTAGCTAATCATCTAACCTTAATTCAACACTTCCTTTAATTCAACCGAAAGCTCTGTTCCCTTGGGGTGTTGAATTAAAGAAGTTCGACTGTATGTTTTAACAGGTGCTACAGCACGTGTCAGAGAAATGACGGTTACTGAAAAAAGGAAGCCTTATGATGACGCTTCAAATAATGGTGTGGCCAGATGAAACAGTGGAATAATAAGCTAGTAGTGCCATCTTTATCAAAACTGCACAAACTTATTTATACTCCCAATAGATCCCTAGAATCCCAAAATATATAAACAAGACTGACCTACTTTGGACATATAATGAGAGTAAATGGTTTAGAAAAGTTGTTGTTTCTTATCCCCTTGTGTAAAGATTACACAAATTCCATGAGTTCATGAGGTTTAGAAAAGTTGTTGATGTTGGGAAAAATTGAAGGAAGAGAGGAAGACCTGCAATGGGCTGGCTAGAAGGGATCAGGAAAACTATCGAAGGCCACTAGATTCTGTGTGAACCCAATGCCTGCAGAAATGGAAATCTAACGCAGAACATGACTGGTACAGAGCAGGAGGGACAAGTTCTGTCCTCCCAAGAGAACAACAGTCTTTGATTTCCAGACTTAAGTCTGGTCATCTAAGGACAATGACTTTCCAGAATGGTTGCAGGGTTTTCCCACTATGTACTAAGTACAATTATCGACATGCAACCCCAAAACACATTATTGACTGTATTGACTCATCCATTGATGAGCTCTACTCTTCCCCGGCAGACACCATCAACAAGCTTTACAAGCTTGATACCTTAATATGATTGAGTGGAGATAAGAAAGAAGAATAAGAAGACTAGATTCTGTGCCACAGTTCCAAGTAAACACTACCAATTAAGATATGACTGACTCCATGTCAGTGTCTGCAGCCAAGATATCTGTCCTACATGTTGGGAGAAACCTCACCTGAAGACAAGACACACTCACAAAATAGGTGCTCAAGATTCTTTGAATCAACCTACATTTCCACCTTCATAGAGTTACTTAATTTCAAGGCAGTGGGGAATAATAAAGATACAGTAAAACTCCACTAAAACAAACCTGGCAATCTTTCATTATAACAAACCTGTAAAATTTTCCATTTTTATTTTATAATACAGTGAACTATGGCTATGACCACAACCACAGCTCCAGAACACATTTAGGCTTGCATTAGATGCACTAAACAGGACCTCTGAAAGAAGCTGCTGCTGCTTATCATCAAACAACTCGAGGAGCATGGACTCATGGAATTCATCAAACAAATGCTACAGGTTTCTGGAGATGAGTTTATTTTATCTTTATTAACGTAATCTCGAGCTTTCGGGAATTTCTGCTCTTCTACAGGAGTACATACATAGAAACATATAAACTCCATTAAGATGCTGATTTATATATACATTTGAATATTAGGATAGATTTTGTGTGTATATTTCTATGTACTCCTGTAGAAGGACAGAGATTCCTGAAAGCTCAAGATTACGTTCAATAAATATGAAGAAACACATCTCCAGAAACCTGTAGCAATTGTTTGATTGATATCCAGGAGATTTAGATAAATTGTCATGGAATTCATGTAATCTGTACACAAGGAGATAAGAAACAACAACAACACCATGGCTATAAGGAACCATGGCTATAGTGAATGACAGGTTCAGTCCCATTGGGATTCGCTATAGAGGGGCTTTACCGTATTTAGCAAGACCCACAAATGCTTTGAACCTCTCATAGATGTAGGAAGTTGCCTGTGGGGTTGGTGGAAGGATGGTCTAAACCATTGGCTTTCGACCGCTACGACCCAGGTTTGATTCCCGCATTGGGCACTTTTTTCTGATAAAAAAAAAAATGCTCCAATGGCCCCTGATTCTTGCAAAAGTCCAACCCCACCAGCGAGTGCAAGTAACCAAACGGGGCTCTGGCACATTTGTAAGTGCAAAGTCAAACTGCTTTTCAAATGTGTAGACATGTGGTGCACTTACAGTAAAAGCAGTCGCCTACTCCTACCCACCATGATTATAATGGCCTATACCACGTGTACTAGGGATAAGCAAAAAAAAAAAAGGAATTTGCCACCCACCTTGCAGCAGCAGCTGAGCGAGGTTGTTCATCTCGAGGGAGGTGTCAACACAGAGGTATTCCCCGATTTTCTTCCCCCACAGTTCTCTGCAGGCCCTGGAACATATCCTCAACATTGGAGAATACACATCTCTTTATATGGCACAGTTACTGAGCATGATAGCAACTAAACAATGGCCTTACTTATTGATCAAAAATCATTAAACAATCACAATACATTTTATTGTTGTTGTCGTGTACAATGAAGAACCTCAGATGTCTCCATATATATCTATCACAGCAATGTTCTCTATCTTGGTTGTGTATACTGTATTGTTGTTGTTGTGTCCAATGAAGAACCTCAGATGTCTCCATTTATCTCTATCACAGCAATGTTCTCTATCTTGGTTGTGTATACTGTATTATTGTTGTTGTTGTGTCCAATGAAGAACCTCAGATGTCTCCATACATATCTATCACAGCAATGTTCTCTATCTTGGTTGTGTATACTGTATTATTGTTGTTGTTGTGTCCAATGAAGAACCTCAGATGTCTCCATACATATCTATCACAGCAATGTTCTCTATCTTGGTTGTGTATACTGTATTATTGTTGTTGTTGTGTCCAATGAAGAACCTCAGATGTCTCCATACATATCTATCACAGCAATGTTCTCTATCTTGGTTTTGTATACTGTATTATTGTTGTTGTCGTGTCCAATGAAGAACCTCAGATGTCTCCGTACATCTCTATCACAGCAATATTCTCTATCTTGATTGTGTATACTGTATTATTGTTGTTGTTGTGTCCAATGAAGAACCTCAGATGTCTCCATATATCTCTATCACAGCAATATCCACTATCTTGGATGTATATACTGTATTGTTGTTGTCGTGTCCAATGAAGAGCCTCAGATGTCTCCGTACATCTCTATCACAGCAATGTTCTCTATCCTGGTTGTGTATACTGTATTGTTGTTGTCGTGTTCAATGAAGACGCTGAAGAAGTAAAGGATTCAGAAGAGGAAACTAAGGCAAGTGAATTTGAGGATTCTAAAATGGTAAAAAATGGTAAATTTGCAAATGAAAACTGTCCTTTGTAGAGAGGTGTTCGCTAGCGGGGTGTCCGCTAAAGGGAGGTTATACTGTACTGGTTTTGTTATAACTTGTCATGTTTTTTTTTTTTAATTTACATGTTCATTTTTTGTTGTTGTATCTTTTGAATGTACATGTTTCTGTGTGTTAAGCTATGTTTTACTTTAGGCTTAAGTACTTTCTGTGTTATCCCATGTCAAAGTAACACACACACACTTGTATATATATTGCAGTAAGGTCTGTAGAGATTTAAAAAAAAAGAAACGCATTGCCAGTAAATTTATTTGTGTAAAATTTTAACGATAGAGGGCAATAAAATTTAATTTACTAATATATATATATATTTTCAATAACAAAAGGCAAATTGTGGACAGCGAGACCCAGACCGGGGTTACACAGGTATTTGAGAAGATCACCAGACATGAACACAGAGAATGCTTTAAGTGACTCCACACAACAACTAAAAGAAAGCCTCTCGCATTACCTTGGAACCCTCTCTATATACAAACATGGCCAAAATAATCCAATGAGAAGACATGGAAGATCAGTTCGCTAATAAAATACAAAACATTTTCCCCAACTAACTCCAAGGCTCTGAAATGTTTGTTTGTCAGGAGGCACACCACTCTTTGGACTGACTCACCTGAAATGCATTCAGTTATTTAATAGTTCAGAATCAGTGTAGGAACCATTAAAGTATAGTCTTAAAAATAGACTCATGGACAAAACTTAAGGAAGCTGTACCTTTTAGCATGTATATCAGGATTATAACTCTGAAAGATACACTCATGGACAACACTTAAGGAAGCTGTACCTTTTAGCATGTATATCGGGATTATAACTCTGAAAGATACACTCATGGACAACACTTAAGGAAGCTGTACCTTTTAGCATGTATTTCGGGATTATAACTCTGAAAGATACACTCATGGACAACACTTAAGGAAGCTGTACCTTTTAGCATGTATATTGGGATTATAACTCTGAAAGATACACTCATGACAAAACTTAAGGAAGCTGTACCTTTTAGCATGTATATCAGGATTATAACTATGAAAGATACACTTATGGACAAAACTTAAGGAAGCTGTACCTTTTAGCATGTATATTGGGAGTATAACTCTGAAAGATACACTCATGACAAAACTTAAGGAAGCTGTACCTTTTAGCATGTATTTCGGGATTATAACTCTGAAAGATACACTTATGGACAAAACTTAAGGAAGCTGTACCTTTTAGCATGTATTTCAGGATTATAACTCTGAAAGATACACTCATGACAAAACTTAAGGAAGCTGTACCTTTTAGCATGTATATCGGGATTATAACTCTGAAAGATACACTTATGGACAAAACTTAAGGAAGCTGTACCTTTTAGCATTATATCGGGATTATAACTATGAAAGATACACTCATGGACAAAACTTAAGAGCTGTACCTTTTAGCATGTATATCGGGATTATAACTCTGAAATATACACTAATGGGCAAAACTTAAGGAAGCTGTACCTTTTAGCATGTATTTCAGGATTATAACTCTGAAAGATACACTTATGGACAAAACTTAAGGAAGCTGTACCTTTTAGCATGTATTTCAGGATTATAACTCTGAAAGATACACTCATGACAAAACTTAAGGAAGTTGTACCTTTTAGCATGTATATCGGGATTATAACTCTGAAAGATACACTTATGGACAAAACTTAAGGAAGCTGTACCTTTTAGCATTATATCGGGATTATAACTATGAAAGATACACTCATGGACAAAACTTAAGGAAGCTGTACCTTTTAGCATGTATATCGGGATTATAACTCTGAAAGATACACTAATGGGCAAAACTTAAGGAAGCTGTACCTTTTAGCATGTATTTCAGGATTATAACTCTGAAAGATACACTTATGGACAAAACTTAAGGAAGCTGTACCTTTTAGCATGTATTTCAAGATTATAACTCTGAAAGATACACTTATGGACAAAACTTAAGGAAGCTGTACCTTTTAGCATGTATATCGGGATTATAACTCTGAAAGATACACTCATGGACAAAACTTAAGGAAGCTGTACCTTTTAGCATGTATATCGGGATTATAACTCTGTAAGATACACTCATGGACAAAACTTAAGGAAGTTGTACCTTTTAGCAAGTATATCGGGATTCAGACAATAACTCTGTAAGATATTACAGTGACCTTTATTGAAGACACACAAGATAACAGTCTCCTTAAAAAAAAAAAAAAACTGGCAACATCTAAGACTTTCCACTCCCTCAAGTTTTGTAGATTAGAAAAACAAGTTAATATATAAGACCAATATCCTATTTATTTTATATACAGTGTACTCCGCTTATAACAAAGTCGGTTATAGCGAAATTCCGCATATAGCGAATGAAATTGTCTGCACGAAAGAAAAGAAGGGCTTAAACCATTAAAAGAACTCTGGATATTGCGAAGTCGGATATAAAGAATTTTCGCTTATAACGAAGTGATTTGCATGTATAAATTTTTATTTTATCCGTTTATAACGAAGTTTTCTCATTTACCATTATAATTGACTAATATATTATGCATAATATATATCAAATTACAAGGTGTGAATGACACAAATTTAATGATACACAACAAATAAGTTAACAATTTTAAAATATGCAAACATATTATAAGTATTTTTTTTACATTATTTAAACAAAATTAAATTGTTTAATAAACGCTTATATTTTATTAACGTTTACCATGGCAGGAGTGTTCAGCACTTGTTACTGACTTCTAAATGTCAAAAGAAAATCACAAACTACTTCTCCAAAAACACCTGATGAGGTTATTATTGATCTTTGTGTTGCTCTTTTGAGTTGAATAGTAAATAAAATTATTGGTACAAAACATTTTTTTTTCCAACTGCGGATATAACAAACTTCGGATATAACAAAGTGATTGTCATGGATAATGCGACTTCGTTATAAGCGGAGTACACTGTATAACTATTATTATATATTTATTATATAACTATTTGGATTTGGTAAATAAACCTTGTGTTCTGGTAAGGTTATTTATATTAAGTTTTAGGTTATTTATAATGAGCTTTCGGGTCTTGACATTTCTCAACCTGTAGTTACAATGATTCACCAAGAGTTCAAGAAACCACCACTCACCATACAGTAGAGCCAGTGCCAGAACCAAAGTCAAATACAGCAGTTGGGACAAAGTCTGGGTCTTCCTTCACTATCTGGAAAAAACAACAACATAAGTTTCAATCTGACAAGTGGCCATTTGTGGTAAAGTCAAAACATAACTGCTCCTGATGAGAGTCTTCTTCTTTCTTATCTCCACTCAATCATATTAGGGTATCAAGCTTGTAAAGCTTGAGACTTTTGATGGTGTCTGCCGGGGATGAGTAGAACTCATCAATGAATGAGTCAAAACAACTGCACGACAGCCGATGCAGCATAGTGGGGAGATTTGACAACCATCATGACTGGGTGAAGTAGAATTCCTTTGTCATTAAGACTGGGAGCACTACTCAGTGGCAGTTCGGCTTAGCTCCGAAAGAAATGGCCGCCTCTGACATGAGGAACAGACACCATGTGCAGCTGCTCCTAACATGGAGTACAAATGCTGCTCATCCTGTATCCCTGGATCAGGAGCGCTTACAGGGTACTATCAGCCGGGCCAGCTGAGCCCAGGTTTTTTTGAGTGAGCTTGTTACTGCTCCCCCTCCTCCTTTTTCATCCGGGCTTGGGACCGGCAAAAGCAGAGTAACCTGATGAGAGTAACCTCTAGGAGTAACCATTGTCACTGGCGAAACCACTGGGAGGGTTCACCACTGATAAGCCAAGCTCTCCCATTATATATATAAAATTTATAAAAAAAAACATACGTGTCAAAAATAGTTTAAATTTCTTATAAAGTCGGCTTTGAAAATGATAGTTGATATAAAAGTAGATACAATATAACCTCTTTAATTCAACTCCTACTTGAATTCAACCACTTTTCAAATCCATACCTATTCAGTTGAATTTAACTAACTATAATTCAACACTTACCTCTTCTTTAATTCAACTGAAAATTCTGATTCCTTGAGGGGTTAAATTATATAGTATAGGTGTTGAATATTATAGTCAAATTAATTAAAAAGGTAATACTGTATTTAGTGAATTTTAAGCATTTATTTAGACTGATTTTATATTTTCCTTAAAACAATACTACACTCTGTAGAAATTTCATTTTTTTGGCTTACATATATCCCTCACCATAGTCTTTCATGAACATATACAGTCTAACATCTTTAATTCAACATCCCAAGTGAAGGAATTCAGAGAATTTGCTGTTGAATTAGAGTCTGTTTTGAATTAGTTAAGGTTATCATCAATTCATCGCAATATTCACTGATAGCATTTTGTTAAAGGGAAGATAAGGAACAATTTGGAATTTGGATTATAGATTATAATACAAGGTAAAAAGACCAAATAAATGAAGTGCGTGTTGAATTAAAGCTGGTTAAGATTATCATCAATTCATGCTGACAGACATTTTGCTAAGGGGGTGTTGAATTAAATAGGCTGAGATTCAAATTAGAAAAAAAAAAAAAAAGGTTGAATTAAAGAAAGTGTTGAATGATATAGGTACAATTTATTGTTGTTTCTTATCCCTTTGTATAAAGATTGCATGAATTCCATGAGTCCATGCTCCTCAAGCTAGGTACAATTTAGATTATAGATTAGAAAATACATTCAGTACTTTTGTCTGAAGATGTGTTGTCAACGCTGGCACCAAAACATCACACATAGGATAGGATCTTATTACCCTATCTTATTAAACGTTGAATTATAATCGGTTGAATTGAGGAAGTTCAACTTTAATTTAGAGACATACATTATACAAGGGAGCCAAAAACAAAAGAAGCATAATTGATCAACCAGAATGTTCCAATCTTCCTAGTAGGGAAATGGTAGAGAAGAGAAATTATCAACCCGACAGTAGAGGTCATGTCTCAGGGTAGCAGGCAATTCACACAATTGACATTCGTACTTGTTTATTATCCCAGAATTGCGGATCTCAACAAACCACAAAAAATCATAAGACGCTGCAACTCTTTTTTTGTCTTCTTTCTTATTTCCACTCAATCATATAAGGGTATCAAGCTTGTAAAGCTTGAGACTTTTGATGGTGTACTCTTTTTTTGTGCCTTGTTTGTATGCTTTATTTAGATGAAGAAAGGTCTGCCCAAAAGTTTTCTTTGATTAATGTAAATAAAAAAATAAAAAAAAGAGTTGTGAAGTCTTATGTTTTTTTTTTTGTGATTCTTTACTTGGTTCATGGAATGAAGACAGTGAAATCTGTGTTGGATCCTAATACTGGAAGAAAAGAACTTTACCTCGTTGAGTGCCTTCCAAATACAGGCGTAGTTGCCTCCCAGTCTGGAGACTAGGTAGAGCATGCTCATCTCTTTGTTGTAGCTGCAACACAACCCTCCGTCCATCCACAGAATTGACATGTTCATGGCAGAATTATATACAAGGTAATACAACCAAATCTAAATAAATAGCATGTGACATTTAACAATGTTGTTACACACTTATAAGGCACAATTTGTATTATATATATATACAGTTATAAAATTACGAGCGTCATCCGTTCTTAATTCTTCATCTCCTAATCATTTGTCATCTCTGTCACCATTTGCTTTTTCTTTGGAATGGCGCCCTCCTATTGGTTGGCTACGATCACGCCACCTTTGCCCCCCCACTCGCTTTCTTGTTTTTGTAACTATTGTGTTGGAGCGGGTCGCTCCTTAAATAAATGCATATATTAGTTAATAACTAAATGGAATCCTCTCTTTCTTTTTCCCAGTAAGAGACGCCTACGGAAGCCAACAGTACATAGACAGATAAAGCACATAGGCTATAGTTATTAACTAATATATGCATTTATTTAAGGCGCCAATTTATAATTGTAACAAATAGTATTTGAATAAAAACATTCAATCGGGTAAAACACGGGCGTTGCCCGGGTCATTCGGCTAGTAAATTATAAACACAAGGTAATAAGACCAAATCCAAATAAATAGTGATATTTTGGTAACAGCTTTTTACCTTGTTATAAAAGTACTGAATGGTCTATCATAATTGATAAAAGCACAATTTGGAGAGATTCTAGTCACACACTATTTATTTATTTAGCTTTATTACCTTGTGTTTATAATCTATAATCCCAATTGGAGAGTCGGTAGACGAGTGGTTGAAAACCATCGATTCCCAACAGCCATGAACAGGGATTGAATCCCGCATTGGAAATTTTGTTTTAATATGTGAATAACCTTCACCTATATTATTCATTGTTGTCTTCTTCTTTCTTATCTCCACTCAATCATATTAGGGTATCAACTTGTAAAGCTTGAGATCATGACTGGGTGAAGTAGAATGCCTTTGTCATTAAGACTGGGAGCACTACTCAGTGGCAGGCCGACTTAGCTCCAAAAGAAATGGCTGCCTCTGACATGAGGAACAGACGCCATGTGCAGCCGCTCCTAACATGGAGTACAAACGCTGCTCATCCTGTATCCCTGGATTAGGAGCCCTTACAGGATACTATCAGCCGGGCCAGCTGAGCCCAGGTTTTTTAGTGAGCTTGTTACTGCTCCCCCTCCTCCTTTTTCATCCGGGCTTGGGACCGGCAAAGACAGAACCAGAGAATCCAAATTGTGCTTTATCATTTTTGAAAGGGAATTAGGATAAAAATGTACTGAATTAGAGTCTGTTGAATCAACAAGGGTTATATTGTAGAGAATTGTTGTAAGTTGGCTTACCATCAATTACAAACAAATCAACCTTCAAAAAAAAAATTGTCTGAAATTTTGACGATCTATTGTTGCTCATTTTCAAGTTGGGAAAACTTAACACAAATATTTGGATATGGGGTCTTGTATTATTATTTTTTTAATTCTTTTTTTTTCTGCTTATTCCTAGTACACGTGGTACAGGCCATGATAATCATGGTGGGTAGTTAGCGACTGCTTTTACTGTAAGCGCACCACATGTTTACACATGTGAAAAGCAGGTTCGACTTTGCACTTACAAATGTGCCAGAGCCGTTTGGTTACTTGCACTCGCTGGTGGGGTTGGACTTTTGCAAGAATCGGGGGCCATTGGAGCATTTTTTTTTAAACAGAAAAAAAGTGCCCAATGCGGGATTCTAATTTATATAAACCAAATTTTATACCTTATTGTATACAGTAGAACCTCCCTATAAAGGACAACACCTAATTGCAGAGCCAAAGTGTCTGTTAGGGAGAGGTGTCCTCCTACCAGAGAGTTGCTAAATTGTAAAAATGGTATTTTTGCAAATGAAAACTGTCCTTTGTGGAGAGGTGTCACTATCGTGAGTGTCCTCTCAAGGAGATTCTACTGTATATGTTTCAAAACACTTCATAGATAGACAAATATGTAACTCTGCTGTCTTAAAAACTAATGTCCATAGTTTGCTTGAAAACCATTTCTAAGATTCCCCCTTCAGTGTAGCATATAAGCAGACTCGTCCAATACAGTATTAGAGCTCTTAAGAGAAGAATTCTGGTAGATTAAATTGGCAAACCCGTTAGGAGAGTTCACCCCTGATAAGCCAAGCCCTCTCAATATTTTTTTCATCACAGTAAGGACAGTAGAGGTTTATTTTATATTTAAAAAAGAAACATTCGGGCTTTAAATTTTCCATTCCCTCTGCAGGGCGCATCCCTAGATGGAGGATAGGGGAATGACTATCAGATATGAAGGCCAGTTGTGAAACAAGCAGAATAACTCTGACAAATAAGCAGTTGTTACCAACAGCAGCATTGTTAAAAGAGGAGAAAGACCTCTTGAAAAATCCTGAATTCAACAGACCCAGTTGATAAGACCTCAGCAAGGGTCCCACTCCAGGGATACAGAGGAGCTGCATCTGTACTCATGTTAAAGACAGCAGCAAAGGCTTCCATGTTAGGAATGGCCTCAAATTACAGGCAAAGTCAGTCTTTCACCAAAGTGTGTCAGGATCATAGTGCCATGATCAACGAAAACTGCACCCCTATACCATGAGATGATCTCATGGAATTCGTGGAATCTTTACACAAGGGGATAAGAAGCAACAACAACAATTCTTCCATTTCTTATAGATAGACAAAAGTTCAGAATATGGTGTTCTTCAGTTTGAAAAGGTAGCTACAGTGGGTCACTGAAGCTGTAAGTTTGTGCTATAAAGGGAACTTACTCAATAGGTTTCCAGTGGTGTATGATGGTCTTGACTTTAGCGGACAGATACTCCTTCCGCTTATTGTTGAGACATTCAAGATCCCCGGGGGTCAGTTCCTTCTCAGAGCTGATTCCAGCAGGAGTTGGATCTATAGCAGACACCTCTGATTAGGTCTTCTAGGCTGGTTAAACAAATGGCTTTTTTTATTTATTCCAATAGATGACACAAGCCATCAGCAACTTTCAGTTGCACAATAAGGAAATAACCTTTTTTTTTTCTTAAAAATAAAATAGCCAAATATATATTTAAAATTATACAGATATTTGTGTATAGTTTTTTTTTAATATTTATTTTGCATATATGAATTTTATCATTCATGTTCCCTCCTGAGTTTAATGACCTTTTAAAATGGCAAAGTGTCATTTTTATAAAAATATCAACTAAGCATTGATTTTTCCTCTTTATTCCAGAATAGTAGCAAACCCATTTTCTTTATAAATTCAGGTAAAACCAGCCACGTACACATTTTAGGCAGTTGACCCTTGCCAGTGTGGGGTGGTGAAAGTTGTACCTTAACGACTAAAAAAAGCTGATCAGGGAGGCTTCCTGAAAAATCCAAGAAATGGGTATTTTAGGTTGAATTTGCATAAGTAGGCTTTAATGTATGAAAATAGAAAGAAAAAAAAATCTAGAAGAATAGAAGTAGTAGCTAAAATGAATGAAAAAGTTATGTGATTAGGTCCAATTTGGAATATAGATTAGAAAAATAAAGGTAATAAGACCAAATCCAAATAAATAAATAGTTTGCGACATTT
>CP092863.1:104322641-104450274 GCA_030710605.1 Cordylochernes scorpioides | reverse complement strand
GTAGAATGTAATGAAAACGAAGCCGCCCCTGTACTTTTTATTTTATTTCAATTTAAAGTGCTATGTCCCCCTAGGGACACTTGCGCTGTCATACATGTATGCCTTTACATTTGTCTATACATATATATACAATAATTTTAGGCCGTGAATAGAATAGTCATTTGATGTTAACAAGGAGAAAGCGAGAAAAAAGAACTGTGTACAAAAGAAAAAAATGTCTGTCAATATGTACAATCAACACTGATGCGGGCCATAGCCCGACACCACGATATATAGGTTGTTTGTTGTCTGAATTTGTCTGAAATGGTGTTGTGGCTTATCCCTTATCATTACCGCAAAGTCTTTACTGGGATAATGGACATAATGTATCGTTCAAATTTATAATTAAATGGAAAGTCGCCTCATTTGGTATATACAAGACTGTATCAGGAAGACACTTTGAGGCATTCCAAGACGTCAAAATTGTCTGTCGTGACTTTTTAGACTCCAAACCCCGAGAATGGTATCGTCAGCCAATTGAAAATCTGGCAAAAAGATGGCTGTTATTGAAAATGACGGTATCTACTTCAACGAATATATATATTGTTTATTAAAAATGAAGAAGGCATACAACAACAAAATAATACAGTAATTTTTCCTCCCTTTTCCCATGTGCACGTGAGCCTTTGTTTGAAAAGGGATTTATTTACACATCTGTTCTAAAACTTTCCTACTACCTCTTTTGCGTATGAATCTATTTACAATTAATCTGTAAAAAATATAGAGTTCTATTGCTATATTTTTCTTTTCTGAAATAGTTCTCAGCGTCTTCAGTGGGTTTCTAAATCTCCAGAAGGTGCTTTTAGGAGGTTTTCTCTTTCTTCACCTAAGTGTGCATTAAAATCTTATTTATGATAACTAACCTTTGAAACAGCCACTGGTATATAATACTTATAAAAAATATCAAACCTTTTTATCAATAGACTTTTTAAAATTTAAATGGACAAATATTACTCTTGCATATTGTCTCTAATCGGTAATTCCATTGTGTATATTTGAACAACAAGATATGTAAATATGTACATTTCCAGATTCTACAGAACGCTCAATGAAGAACCCACATCAACTATTTTCTATAAATAATTGAAAGAAAGAAAGAAAAAAAGGAAGAAGAATAATTACTGGTAAATTAACTGGAGTACCGTGATGATCATCATAAATTAGAGGTAATGAGGCTGATTATCGTTTAATTAATATTTGCATAATAAGATGATACTGCAATTAGGTGAGCGAGTATGACCTAATTTGCTTACTCGTTTTTTCTCCATATTTTCTATACAAATCATTTATATGGGGTCTAAACTAACTGTGAAAATAGTTAGGGAAAAAGACATCTCCTGATCGTGCAACTGAAAGTTGCTGATGGCTTACGCCATCTGTCGGAATAAATATCAACTATTCGTTGATTTTTAATTATTCCAGAATTTGGCCAGGAGATGCCTTTTTGTAGAACGACATTTGAAAATTATCCCGCATGTGTTTCTTTTGAACGAAAAATCGAAATTTATTTTAAGGAGAAATAACGATTATTTCTAACCTTAGGGATGAAGTGTGAAAGGATGAATTGTGAATAATAATGGTGAACGGAAAAATGAAGTGTCCAGGGATGGGAATATTGTATGTTTCCGTTCATCATTACTCTTCACAATTCATCCCTTCATACTTCATCCCTAAGGATAGAAATAATCGTTATTTCTCCTTAAAATAAATTTCGATTTTTCGTTCAAAAGAAACACATGGCGGGATATTTTCAAATGTCGTTCTACAATCATAAGCCGCATTATATTGTATTATAGACGGCTTTTTCTAAATTCATCCACCTGATATCTGTACAATTAACTTTTGTACTATTTTTTTTCACGTTCAGTTACTGGTTAGTCTCGTCTCTTTATTGGCTGTTTTACTGGGGAGAACGCCGCAGATACCTGCTGGAGACAACGGAAGTTTATCTTGAAGTCTTTCTTGAGATAGGTCGGTGGACACCAGACTTTGGGTGTCCAGGCAAGATAGAGTCTGGGGACTGATAGTGAGAATATGTATGAAAGGACACGTACATACAAAACTAATCATATAAACTTCAGAGACTAAGGTCGCCTCTCCCGTCAAAATAGACGTCTAAAACCAGACGCCATCTATTGACCGTCGCCGCAACTAGCGGCCTCGGGTCGGTGACAAAGCCACAACACCTGCTTTGGCAAACTGAAAAGCGCCCACTTAGACACCATGGTTTCGGGCTGATGGCCCTCGTCAGTCTAGGGCGGACTTTATTCCATGAGATCCACGCGGGATCTAATGGAATCTTCACAATCTGCCAAAGAGGTGTTTAACTGGCAAAGTGGCTGGGCCAAATCTATGGCTAAAATATAGATGGGAATTTTGCCTGAAGGAAATTGATCTAAAGAGACAAGGGCCGCCTCTCATACGCCATAGTTGGCGTCTGGTTTTAGACGTCTATTTTGACGGGAGAGGCGACCCTTGTCTCTTTAGAAAAATTTCCTCCCGGCAAAATTTCCATCTATATAAACTTCAGTTGAACCTCTCATAAGATACCATAGTTCTCAAAACATACAAACTCCTGGTTTCTCAAAAAGAGGGTCGTTCTTCAGAGGTTGTATTAGATCCGGGCATATCATATTTGTAGGACACTCAAGGCGGTAGTCTCTTTAGGAAGGTTTTACTGTATATTTAAACCATATCCTAGAATATATTGATACACCGAATAATATAATAGTAAAATCAGCCAGGAATTTCCACACTACATGTTTTACTGTCCGGCTTTGAAGGATGACAAAGTAATTCTCCTCCAGAAAATTGTTTATGAAAACAATTCGCCAAATGTTTTATTGGCAAAGATAATGAAAAGCAGAAACAAATGGATTGGCTTTTCACAAATTCTGTAACACACCACAGACAATAGGCGTAACACAGATGATGGATCCAAGTTGAAGAAAGGTCGAATCTCCACTTTCTGTAGATAATGTTTACTTCTGTATCTGGGAGAATCCTGTATGGGACGAGTGTCCTTAATAAAGGTTTTGTTGTTGTAAATGTTCAAACTCAATAGACGTAACACAGATGATGGATCCAACTTGAAGAAAGGTCGATTCTTCACTTTCTGTAGATAATGTTTACTTCTGTATCTGGGAGAATCCTGTATGGGACGAGTGTCCTTAATAAAGGTTTTGTTGTTGTAAATGTTCAAACTCAATAGACGTAACACAGATGATGGATCCAACTTGAAGAAAGGTCGAATCTCCACTTTCTGTAGATAATGTTTACTTCTGTATCTGGGAGAATCCTGTATGGGACGAGTGTCCTTAATAAAGGTTTTGTTGTTGTAAATGTTCAAACTCGATAGACGTAACACAGATGATGGATCCAACTTGAAGAAAGGTCGAATCTCCACTTTCTGTAGATAATGTTTACTTCTGTATCTGGGAGAATCCTGTATGGGACGAGTGTCCTTAATAAAGGTTTTGTTGTTGTAAATGTTCAAACTCGATAGACGTAACACAGATGATGGATCCAACTTGAAGAAAGGTCGAATCTCCACTTTCTGTCGATAACTGTTATGTTCACTTCTGTTTACCTATCTGGGGGAATGTTGTATGGGACGTGTGTATTGTTATATTAATACACCAAAAAATTGCTGTTGAATGGGTTGTCATGATATTTTATTGGCTTATTAATTATTCGAAGAGCGAGTTTCTATTACTAAGTACAAAGGTTAAAAAGAAAATAACGGAATAAATACATTTTTTAAGGATAGTTAATCTTTTGTCTTGTAGGTGATGTATGACCCAGAGTTCTTTTATTCCTTTACTGTTGACAATTGATAGTCCTTCCTACGGCAATCTTCAAAGTAATGTGACTGTTGCCAAATACGGAGGGTGTTTCCTTTCAAATGAAACGATTTCAAACGTCCGTTAGAACTTTATTTTTCGAACGTGAATTTTTTTCATGTGTTCTATGTGCTTCCCCTTCTTCTTGGCTATCTCCCTGCATCGGACTTTCCAAGCTGCGAACACTTCCTTGACTTTGGAGAGCGAAACATTCGACCACTCCTCTTGTGCGGCTTTCCAAAGTCCGGCCTCAGTTTTGGGACGTCGGTTGAAGAGCCGTTGTTTCAACATACCGAACCCGTAAAAATCCAGTGGGCTGGCGTCGGGAGACTTCACTGGAATGTCCGAGTTCCTGATAAAATTTAGGCCTAGGGTGTCCTTCATTTCTTGTAGGAACTGTTGGGTTTTGTTGGAGGTATGGGAAGAGGCTTTGTCTTGATGAAGGAACACTTTGTCCATTTCCCCTGGGTAAAGGTCCTTCAGTTGTTCGATGACAGGTTTCAGAACGCATTCTATATAGAATTCTGAGTTCACCTTCACCTTCGATGGAACCTTTATGAGCGGAAGGACTCCACGGCCAGTCATTACCCCGACAACCATGAAACCTTTAGGGAAAGTTTCGGAGCATTGGTGAACCCAATTATCCGGGACCTGATTGCCTCTTTTGATGTAACAGATCTTCCGGATTCCATTGCAATACGTCACATACATCCATGCTTCGTCCAATGTTGCAGTATATTCCGATCTGGAACCGGCCAGGTGTTCCTCGTAGAGCTTCCGGGCATTCGTTGCACGGTTTTTCATGTGGAAAGGGGTGAGCTTGTGAACCTTGCCTTTTCGTCGGGTATCCAGTTCCAAATCTTTGTGAATGATGTTATTTATCGTTTTTAGCGATGTTCCACACATTCTGGAAAGTTGGCGCTGAGATGGTGGATTTTCAGTAGTTGCTAGCCGCTTTACCTTGGAAACCGTGGCGGGGGTCCGCACCGGACGTGGTCGATCGACTTGAAATTTTTGCCCATTGGATTCAGCTTCCCTTTTCTTTCCGATGCCATTTACTACCCTACATATTGTAGCTTTGCCAACATCTAGTCCTTCTGCTTTTAGCTTTTTCACTATGACGCTATAACTGTTTCCTTCTTTGGAAAGGGTCCGAATTGTTTCTTCGACTTGGAGCGTTAGTCTCTCTCCCCCCATGTTGCAAAAATCATGATACCTGATGAAAATGAATTCTCCAGAAGATTCTAGATCTATTGGAACCAGTGTCGTGTGCAGCATGCCTGCACGTGCAAAACGCGAGCGCTCGAAAATCGTTTCATTTGAAAGGAAACACCCTCCGTACACACACAAACAGCAATGATAATATGCTCTGTGAAAAAAATAGTACAAATGTGATATTGTACTGGGATAAGGTGAATAAATTATGAAAAAGGCATCTCCTTATCGTGCAACCACGTACGCGTTTAGGGCTCATGGCCCTCATCAGCGTGGTGCATGCTGTACCTCAACGACAAAAAAAAAAAAAAAAAAACTGGTCCTTCAGGCATCTTGAAAAATCATTAATCATTTTTTGGTCGTTGAGGTACAACTTGCACCACGCTGATGAGGGCCAACATCCCGAAGCGCGTACGTGGTTAGCTTTTCTTGATTAATCAAGAATGGGTAATTGGACAATTCTGGAATAATTATAAATAAACGAGAATAGTTTATATTTATTCCGATAGATGGCGCAAGCCATCAGCAACATTCAGTTGCACGATGAGGAGATGCCTTTTTTATAAAATATGCTCTGTGTCAAAATATATCAGTAAAAATAGTTTATAATTTTTTATATTATATTATATATATTTTTTAATTGGAGAGTTGCTTCTTTAGAACCATTAAACACGAAGACTCTTCTGTTACAAACAAAGTAAACTATCCTTACTGCAATGAAAAATATTGGGAGGGTTTGGCTCATCAGTAGTGAACCCTCCCAGAAGTTTCGCCAATATAAACGAACATAACGCTTTTTAAAGTTCTTATACTCTATTGGACAATTCTGATTATATATGTGACATTATATCGCATATATAAACAGAATCGTCCAATATGCATATATAAGCAGAAACGACCAATTTCACATATATAAGCAGAATAGTCCAATATTAATATATATAGTCACGACCGTCTTTCCTCATCGGCCGCCTCTGTCACGGATGTGCGCGCACAGGGAGTTCACGTGCTCGCCGGCAGCCAACGGGCGCGCGCCGCCGGCAGGGGGGGGGGGGGGGGGGCATTACGTCATAGATTATAAACACAAGGTAATAAGGCCAAATAAAAAAATAGTGTGTGATAAGGCACAATTTGGATTATATTTAATACAGTTATCAGCGTCATGCACAATTCTGTGACGTTAAGTCACGTGTCAAGTTACGGTAAGTAGAAATTAAAAAATTAAAAAAAGATGCCAAAACCCGGGATCGAACCAGGGACCTTTAGATATTCAGTCTAACACTCTCCTAAATAAGCTATTTCGGCTTATTTTATTTATTTCTATAGAAGCTTCTATCTTTATAATTATGTATATTTTCAAAAAGTCAATTTACACCTCTTCGCTGGAGACCATGGAATACTGACTAATTAATTATGCTAACATAATTATAAATACAAGTAGCAGAGTCATCAACAATTCTGTCATCGTTTGCTTTTGTGAAAGGAATAAATACCCAAATAGGGCCATTTCTTATAAGCATCGGTGGTTCAGTGGTAGAATGCTCGCCTGCCACGCGGGCGGCCTGGGTTCGATTCCCGGCCGATGCATTTTTTTCTTTTTTTACAATTTTTAAAACTCATTTATATTATTATCCCTATATATATAAAAGTCAGCGTATGTATGTATGTATGTTTGTCAACTATACACGTCTACAATACGTAACTAATATGACTGATATTTTAACAGTATATAAAGTAGAATCTGGAAAAACTCTTAATGAAAATTTCAGGTCTTTATCCCGAATATCCGTCGTGTTATTTGCAAATTTGCTCTTTCGCTCGCGCCTCTAGCGGTGAAAATGAGGGGTAATACCAGCTGACCTAATGTACATGTAAAGTTTGGAGCGGGACGTTTCACAAGAGTTCATGGCTCCAATTTATAATTGTAACGAATAGTATTTGAATAAAACATTTAATCGGGTAAAAACCGGGCGTTGCCCGGGTCATTCGGTTAGTGCATATATAAGCAAAAACGACCAATTTCACTTATATAAGCAGAAACGACCAATTTCACATATATAAGCAGAAACGACCAATTTCACATATAAAATCATAATCGTCCAATATACATATATAAGCAGAAACGACCAATTTCACATATATAAGCAGAAACGACCAATTTCCATATATAATCAGAATCGTCCAATATGCATATATAATCAGAAACGACCAATTTCACATATATAAGCAGAAACGACCAATTTCACATATATAATCATAAACGTCCAATATGCATATATAAGCAGAAACGACCAATTTCACATATATAAGCCGAAACGACCAATTTCCATATATAATCAGAATCGTCCAATATGCATATATAAGCAGAAACGACCAATTTCACATATATAATCAAAATCGTCCAATATGCATATATAAGCAGAAACGACCAATTTCACATATATAAGCAGAAACGACCAATTTCACATATATAATCAGAATCGTCCAATATGCATATATAAGCAGAAACGACCAATTTCACATATATAAGCAGAAACGACCAATTTCACATATAAAATCAGAATCGTCCAATATGCATATATAAGCAGAAACGACCAATTTCACATATATAAGCAGAAACGACCAATTTCCATATATAATCAGAATCGTCCAATATGCATATATAAGCAGAAACGACCAATTTCACATATATAAGCAGAAACGACCAATTTCACATATAAAATCAGAATCGTCCAATATGCATATATAATCAGAAACGACCAATTTCACAAATATAATCAGAATTGCCAATATTCATATATAAGCAGAAACGACCAATTTCACATATATAAGCAGAATCGTCCAAAATGCATATATAAGCAGAAACGACCAATTTCACATCTATAAGCAGAATCGTCCAATACAGTATTAAAACTCTAAAAAGCGGTCTGGTATATTAAATTGGCGAAACAGCTAGAAAGGTTTACCACTGATGAACCAAACCCTTCCACTATTTGTCATCGCAGTAAAGACAGTAGAAGTTTGTTTTATATATAAAATCAACATTAGTGCTTCAACGCTTTCATTTCTTATATATATATGTAGTAATCCCGATGTGGAATGTACTGGGCAGTCGTGGTAGTGGGTGCGTGATGGGATTCCCGCACTGGGACAGCAAGAGACAGAGGCAGGTCTAGATGGTAGCTCCAAGAAGGTAGAGGTAGACCACGGACGAAGGCAGTCGAACCACGGGCGTCACGGATGCCCAAAGCCTACATCGCGGATAGAAGGGGGTGAGAGATCCCACTGACCGTATAACGGCGTCGCTCTGAAAACAACTGCCTTTGTCTCTTTTCTGGGCCTTTTATATTATTGGACGCCCGCATATGTGGTGATTCCTGATTGGCTACTGTAATCACGCCACTTTCTGGCGCCGGGTTGTTTTCGTCTGGTCTACCTCGTTCTCTTTGTTTTATTTGTCACTTCCATTGTTCGATACATATTTTTATATATAGATATGGGGCTATATAATAATTATCAGAAGAAGGCTGTGACCTATCTAATTCGAAATATACTACAGAATGTGTCCCCGGTGATGAAGGTTTGGTTGGGCGAATGACATGTAATGAGTGATGACCTAACAAACCTATTATATATATAAAAAAAAATAAATAATTTGTATACAAATTAGTTAAAATTATTATAAAGTTACAAGTTAAACAGAGAAAGATGTTGTAATGGTGGTGTATCAATGAAATAAAATTTAAGGTTATAAAAATAAAAACGCACAAAATGAATGATAAAAGATTAAGAGAAAGTATATAATACAAAATGGTAAATATGGTAAAATGAATCGTACAAGGAAAATAATATCTTATTGCATAAAAGATGAGAGAAAAAAATGAAGTTAGTTTATTGACTGAACGTATAATGTGACGCTAAGGTTGAAAAAGGGAAAGGGGGTATCTGAGCATGTTTCTGCAAAGTAGTATCCCAAACATTCTGCAATGCAATGCGAACTTGTTTAAGTGAGGCATTGATTTCATTAACAGTAGGCCTAAGATATTGCGTCTGCATCATTAGCTCAGACAGTGAAAAGAGGTGGGAAGATTGATGGAGGTAAAAGGGAGAGGTAGAGGTAAGAGGGATCCCTGTTGTCCATAATGATTGTGCCCGGTTGACTTATGAAAAAAAGTGAAAAGTTGAAAAAAGGGTGAATTGATATGATGAGTCGGGCGATGAGAAAAATAAAATAAAAAGATCGCGCTGGATATCCTGAACTCATTATTGGGAATGGGTATAACGAGGAAGGATTTTTCCAGTCGGATTAATCAATGAAAAAAAAAAACAAAAATGTTCGGCGAACTGGAATCCCTTGAAAGGTTGGAGGTTTGAAGGATGCGGAAAAAGAGAGGTGGGTGTAAGAGATTCATTGCTGTCAATTTTGATTGTGTCCGGCTTGTGTGGTGAAAAGAAAAAGTTGAAAAATGAAAAAATGATGAGCCGGACGATGAGAGAAAAAAATAAAATCTAACTGGATCTCCTGAGCTCAATGTTGGGAAATGTACAGCGAGGAAGGGTCTTCTAGTTAGTTTAATCAATAAAAAAAATAAAAAATGACTGACGAACAATAATCTCTTGATGGATGTAAAAAGTTGGGAGGAAAGGTTCATGGGGTAGAGTTAGAGGTTGTAAGGGAAGCGTCAAAAATAACATTTTGAAAATCTATTAAGAAAAATAAAATGATAAATGTTTTATATGTTTAAGAAATATTATAAATATTGTTAGGTGTAGGTTTTTTAAAATGGTGCCTAAAATAGTTGAAGTTGTAAAATTCTAAGTCTAAACATGATGAAATAAAATAAAAAATAAATAAAAATAAAAATATTAAAGGTAATAATATATAAAAGGTTGATTGGTAGTTGATGGCATTAATTTTGATGGTTAATAAACAAATGATATTATCGATTAATATTGAAATGTTTTATCTACATCTGTAATTTAAAAAACAAAGTCCAACACCACAAAACTAGTAAAACTGTAAGTCTATTTACACATAAATGAGAGAAAAGCTAGCAAACCTATTAAATGGGAAATAATTTGGGGCACAAATTAGTTACTAGAATAAAATAAAGATAAAGGGGAGTAGTGGTGACACATTGATATAATATTATAAAACTACAAAAAATATATAAGAGGAGTACATAGGAAGGATAAATTTAAAGTAAACACACACAATAGTGTGTTGCTTAAGGTGTCTTGAATATTTACAACATAGTTTCAGGGATTTAATACAGGAAGGAGGAGAAGTAGAGATAATAAAAGCAAAATAAAATATAAAAGAAAATTGACTTAAGAAAATCGTTTGCGATAGGTAGTGCAGCAGTAAGGAATAAAGGAAGAAGGTCTGAATTGGTTTCTGCAAAGGACATCTCAGGAGTCCTGCCCTGCAATACGAGCTTAGAAGCGAAGTATTGTTTTCAGGGTTCAGCAATCTCAAGATGTTCTGTAAGTAGCATTAGATCAAATGGGCAAAAGGCGTGAAGATCGAAGTAGAGGTTGGTAATGGGAGAATACGGGAAAGAAATCTTTTCTGAGAGAGGTTAAAAAGAGATGGTGGCTCAAGAGCTGCGCTGCTGTCGGTGATTGACCTCGACCAGATGAAAAATAAAATTAAACGAAAATGAGTGGGCGCATCGTGCTGATGATGGCCTGGGTCGAGCGTTAGAGAAAAAAAAATTCTCGCTGGTTACCCAAGCTCTCCGTGTGGAGTTAACATGGGGAGGAAGAGTGTACCAGGTCGATGAATCATTAAAAAATAAAAATTAAAAAATGTTGACGAGCAGGAGTCTCAGGAACCGTTGAAGAGGTTAGAAGATGGAGGTAGATTGTGAAAAGAGGGCTCGACTGTTGCCATTGATTGATTGAACCCGGGTTTGAGGAAAAAAGAATGAAATAATGCTGGGACGGTGACCTGGGTGTAAATAAAAAAGTCGGCAAACAGGAACTTTGCGATGGACATGGGGAGGTTAGAATGAAGGCATAGAAGGCCAATGGAAAATGATCAAGAGACGAGAAAAGTATGGAAGGCAGAGTTGGAAGGATCAAGATAAAAGAAGGGACAGTTGGTATAAGGCATCACTGTTAAAACAAATTTTTTAAGTTAAAATAGCTTAGATGTAGGCCATGGAAAATTAAAACAAATGATGTCAAAGAATATAAGGTTTCAGGTTATATTTATATAGGTTGGCTAATGGTTTTAATTGTTTAGGGATGGAAGGAAAAGAAATATATTAATGTAAAAGAAATATCCTAAAATATATGGATTGATTCTAAAATATAAAATGGCACACATATAAATGAATAAGATTTTAAAATATATTAAGTATTTAGGTTAGTGTGTTCCCCACGTGATGCAATACTTATAAACGCAAATTAGAAGATGGTTGGAATAGTGTCGTGGCAATGGACTCCATTTTGGGGATTTAATTGTCTTTTTAGGCGGCCAAGATGGCGTCTCACATGGTGTCATGTACAGGATCGATTTTAGAGATGGTGGGGACCTAATTTTTAAACGGGTTGACAAAACGATAAACTATTCTATAACATTATAAAAATAAGATTTGTTTTAAAAGGGATTTTATATAATTTTCCTATCCGTTTTAATCTGGCAGGTTATTTGGTGGACACGAAGATCTAGTATACCCGGTGTGCCAATATCACGTGTTTCAAGTACAGGTGAACTGAAACTGGAGAGGTCAACATGGCCGCGCTAATCCTTTGTTGCCGGCTGACGCCGCTGGTGTTATTTGTTTGCTGTCAACCGATCCCATGTCTGGCCTACGTCCCGAGTTAGGTTATGTCATCTGAATTGGCGCTTACACAAAGTAACAGGATGTTTTAGGTTATTTAAGTCTGAGGGGATTATATTATACATAAGAAAGATAGGGATGTTATAGTATGGGGCGTGTCTTTATATTTATTAGTAACTATCTTAATTAACTTCGTCCACGAGGTTCTGGGATTCTCTAGGTCACATAACCTTAGTTTCCCAGTAAGTTTTGCGTTAAGATGTTCAGACAAATCGTTAGATTGGAGATTATTAGCGGTGATTAGGTTTAGAAAAATTATAAAATAATGAATTTACGAAATTTTCTAAGAGAAAAGGTTATGGCATGGGTACAAAATTCGGTAGTTTCGTAAATAACAATTTAACACAGGCAGGAATGAAATGCAATGGGGTATGGAAATTTTATGGTATGATATTTAGTTTTCGCATACTACATTTATAGTTGTATTTGTAATTGTGGGAAAAATGGGAGGCACATTTTGAGATGAGATAATTTAAAATTGATATTTATAAAAATACAAATCTAGGACTAGTTTTTAAAACTTTTAAATATTGAGAAATATCAATTTGAATAGTAATAGGTCAAGTAAAATAAAGAGCGTAATAAATTTAATTATTAATATTATGGCCATAAATAAGGTATTAAAAAAACACACACAAATAAGTCTAGAAAATATGATTCGAGTAATTAAAATATAATATGATTTTTTTATGTAAAATTGAAAGTTGCATATTTGGATAATGCCATTTTAGGTGAATTTAAGAAAGGCATGTAAGATTAGTAAATTGGCAAAAATGCGTGATTGAATATTTTTAATAATAAAATTGAAAATGATGAATAAACATTTATAATTTGATTAAAATAAGGCAAAAATGATAAATGAGAGTGTTAAAGTTTTAAAATTTGAATAAAAATGATATAAAAAAGGTTATAATTGATTTTAAAATGCTTAAAGTGAAAATATAAAATTTATGGGGGAAATGGCAGAAACAAAGTATAAAGTACCTTGAAATGGCTGATGCTGGCTGGAGTTGATCTCTGGAGATGGTTGTAGGGAAGAAGGCTACTTGTTGCGTGGGATCCGTCGAAAGAGGAGATGAGGGCTTCCTCCGCACGAGGCACGGCTAGTCCCCGAATGGCGTCTGTTAGGCGGCCTACTAGGTCTTCGTAGTGGGGCTGCATGTTGGTAAGGGCATCCGCGAAGTAGTCGTCTCTGACCTCCGTCATCCTCTGCATGCTGCTGTCCTCAGTAATCCTGTCGACTTTAACGGGTTCTGTAGTAATCCCGATGTGGAATGTACTGGGCAGTCGTGGTAGTGGGTGCGTGATGGGATTCCCGCACTGGGACAGCAAGAGACAGAGGCAGGTCTAGATGGTAGCTCCAAGAAGGTAGAGGTAGACCACGGACGAAGGCAGTCGAACCACGGGCGTCACGGATGCCCAAAGCCTACATCGCGGATAGAAGGGGGGGTGAGAGATCCCACTGACCGTATAACGGCGTCGCTCTGAAAACAACTGCCTTTGTCTCTTTTCTGGGCCTTTTATATTATTGGACGCCCGCATATGTGGTGATTCCTGATTGGCTACTGTTATCACGCCACTTTCTGGCGCCGGGTTGTTTTCGTCTGGTCTACCTCGTCCTCTTTGTTTTATTTGTCACTTCCATTGTTCGATACATATTTTTTATATATAGATATGGGGCTATATAATAATTATCAGAAGAAGGCTGTGACCTATCTAATTCAAAATATACTACATATCTATATTAATAAAATGCAAATTTCATAAGTGGTGTTCGCTAAAAACTTTCGTTACAATGCATCAATTTCGACCAAATTTTCAACATTTATGTAAAACGAGATGGAGCAGGTTTTGCTTAACATCAAAATATTTTTCCTAACTTTAAAATACATAACTTTGCTGTTATCGATAAAATACAAAAAAATTCAACAGAGTAAAAGTATTTACACTTTCAAAAGTGTTTACTTTCCGCTTCTTGCTAAATTAGTTCTAATATTTTATATATATATATATATATTTTAATTTTAATAATAACCTTTATACATGGTAAGATACTTTTATTTTATATTTTTCATATTTTATACCGAAAAAAGTTGAAGCCTTACTTGATGAGATCAAGTTTCTTTTTTATTTTATTACGTGGTTAGTATAGTACGTGGTTAACTGATGAGATCAAGTTTCTTTTTTATTTTATTACGTGGTTAGTATTTTTATAAGACTAAGGTAATTTATATTATTTTTTACGAATTTAGGGTTATTTCTATTTTTTTCACTAAAAAGCTAGAAATTTCATTCATGTGCTCGATTTTATGTCTTTTTTGAGGACCTCTTTTTTTCACTAAAAAGCTGGAAATTTCATTCATGTGCTCAATTTTATGTCTTTTTTGAGGACCTTAACAAAATTTTTAATTAATTGTTTAGATATTTTAGTTACAGATTATTTATGGTGTTTTCCACTTATATGGGTTGTTTTGTAAAAAAAATTTGGGTTATTTTTCTTTTTTTTTCACTAAAAAGCTTGAAATTTCATTTTAATTAATTGCTTAGATATTTTAGAAGTAGATTATTTATGGTGTTTTCAGCATATATGGGTTGTTTTGTAAACATATTTTGAATTATTTCTTTTTTTTTTTCACTAAGATGCAAGATATTTTATTGGTATGTTCAATTATTGGTATGTTCAATTATGGGTCATTTTGAAGTCCTTTTTTAAATTTTCTTATGGAATTTTTTAATTATTGCTTTTATCTTTTAAATACGGTTTATTTATTATATTTTCTACATATATGGGTTGTATCTAAAAAATAGGTTATTTATATTTTTAAATAAGCAAGGGATTTCTTTAACGGATTCATTTATTTGTCTTTTTGAGGTCCTTTTTCAAAATTTTATTAATGATATTTTATTTTATTTGATTAAGTATTTTATATTTAGATTATTTATAGTTTTTTTTTAACATATAGGGGTTGTATTTTGTATTTTAGTAAATTATTTCTATTTTTTACCTCAAAATGGCATGCTTTTTCATTGCCGTGTCCAGACGGTTGGTCTATTTTTGAGGCTTTTTGATGATAACTGGTTTTGTACATTAATTTGTTAGTATTAATATTATGCTTTTAGTTTTTTAAAATCTTTTTGACATATCTGAAGGTTATTTTGAAGAAAAAATTACCGAGTGGACCAATTAATACTGATTTTTTTCAACTTATCGAATATTTTTCGAGGGACCGGGAAAAATTATCGAGAGTGTAGACAAGTATAGATTCAGTAGGGATTGGATGTTTGCTAGAATCGTTTTAACAAATGTTTGTTAAGCAAACTTTTACTCGGGTAAAAATCGGGCGAAGCCGGGAACATATATATATATATATGTTTGTCGGCTATGCACGCCCTCAATATGTAACTAATCTCACTCAAATTTGAACAGGACAGAGAGTTAAATCTGGAAGAGTTTTTTTGGTCGCACTTTAACCAAGAAAAATTATATTTAAACAAGTACTGAGCAACAATATTTTTTTAGTCAGAAATGATGATGACAATATTGCTGTATCATGTTTGATTACATTAAAAATTTATTTTGGGGAATATTCACTAAAGCAGACCACGGGCGAAGCCAGATAATGATTAATAGTAGGCAGGAACAAAATCCTACCAAGCGAAACATTCACTCGAGCAGAAGACACACGAAGCCAGGTCATCTCTATATATAAAATATCGTTTCTCGGTCTTTTGGCTAAGATCATGTAGTATATCTCTAGATATTTTTATTTATGTATATCCTTTTAAAAATCTATTCAGTAGAGAGTAGATATGTTTGCTCAAAAAATAAATTTCATATATTATATAAATATATGACGTAACGAATTATATTAGCATTATTATCATAATATTCTGTGTGTTCCCGAATATTATTATCAATAATATTCGTTAGGCAAACTTTCACTCGGATAAAACCCGGGCGAAGCCGGGTACACATCCGCTAGTATATATGGAGATATATAAAGATAATTATTTACCTTTCAAGCAGATTTTCATTTTGAATCACCTGAAGTAAAAATATACATAAAATTATTTATCACAGTAATATAGAATTTATAAAATGAATTTTATAATCGTGAATAAAATATAGGTAGGGTTAAATATACATATTTACAACAATAATTATTAAAAGTGGTATGTTTTGCATCTATGGTCAAATATATATAACAGTCAATGAATGAAAATAAAATATGTTTTTAAAAAATAAAATAATTGTATTTTAGACTAGCGGATGTGCCCGGCTTCGCCCGGGTTTTTACCCGAGTAAAGGTTTGTCTAACGAACATTTGCTAAAACAATTCTCTATAAACTTATTTAAAAAAGAAGATATATTTTGATAATTTGAAACTTGTAAATTAGAATCTCTCGATAAAGTGAACATTTTTTCCCGGTCCCTGTGTGCCGTGTCATCCTGAATTTTGTCTTTCCTAATTTTCTACATTACAAAATCATCGTTTTATCTAGTGAACATTTTTTTCCGGTCCCTTGAAAAATACTCGATAAGTTGAATAAAATCAATATTAATTGGTTCCCTCGGTAATTGGAAGTTAAAGGAATAGTATCTTCGCCTTGGAATTGTATCATTATTCTTGTCTCAAATAAATTGCCGTGTCATCCTGATATAATCTTACTCTTGATAAATAATATTTAAGATTTTATTATATATATTATATTATATATATATTACACGTTATTTGTTTTCTTGGCCGACTGTTTTACATATGGTGTTATCTTAAAATTGCTTGTTTTGAATATTTTTTTAGATTGAGATTATTAGCTAGTATGTAAAAAAATTAACTCTGTTGAAATTTAATTTTGTATTTATATATAAATAAAATTAACTCTGTTGATTTTTTTTTGTATTTAATCGATAACAGCGAAGTTACGCATGTTAATGTTAGGGAAAAATATTTTGATGTTAAGCAAAACCTGCTCCATCTCGTTTTACATAAATGTTGAAAATTTGGTTGAAATTGATGCATTGTAACGAAAGTTTTTAGTGATGTACACTTATGAAATTTGCATTTTATTAATATAGATTATATAATATTTATATATATATATATGTCGTATTATGGCAAGTCTTTGAATAATTATAAATTTAAAACTCTAAATTTGTATATAAGAAATAATAGACGCGACAAAAAGAAACGCAGCCATTTTCTCTTTGTTTATTTTCCAACTCCTTTGTTCTCCTCTTCTCCCTCTTACCCCTCGGGTCGTTTGTCAAAAAATTATATACAAGCATTGACTATTTACTCCTTGATTATAGATATTAAAATATATGGATATTAAAATATATGGATATTAAAATATATGGATATTAAAATAAAAAATGTGTTGACAATTTACAAGTAGTGTGGGAATTATATTGCAGTGAACCTGTGTGGGTGTGCGCAAGATGAAATTCGTAGCTGCACAGTCTAGATAAAATTTTTAATTTTCTCTGAATTGAAAATATCCTAACGAGGTTATGATATACTATTGATATTTTAAACTGTTATTTATTACATCTTTATTCTCTAATAAGTCGATAGGATTCGAACAGTGCGGGGTTAAAAAGCTATGACTACGGATGGTAGATTTCTCGGCCACGATTGCTTACTTTGAAAATGTTCATATCTTTCTTCATCCTACGATCCCTATTCTTCCTATCGTTGGCCACAAGTTAGATAGACCTATGTTCCAACCTGGAAGTCTGGATAACGTTGTCTGTGTACTTTTTCCTATGATATACTCGTACATTGAGTTTACGACTCACTCAATGGAAGTACATAGGTCAAAGCACTACAGCCAAAATTTTCTTCTTTTTTTTTTTTAAAGGATTGTTGTAATGTGTATGAGTTGTCTGAACAAACTCGCTACGACTTACAAGCTGAACTGAATTTTTATTCAATCTAGCAATCTTCTTATATACAAGATAGAGATAAAAAGGAAATAATTTACATAAGTTTAAAACAATTGACAAATGGAATAATTTTGCATAGCCAACAATAGGTAACAATTAAACACTTAACAAAGGTTATTTACATATCACAACATGTTTCCCCTCTGCTACAACAATTAAAGAATGTCACGAATCTAGACAACCATCAACAATCAGATCAGGCAAATCAAAAGGCGGTTGACATGCCTCCCCTCTGTTTAAAAACCAAATCTTTGTGGTTTTCTTAACTCTCTTCCAAACCTTGAAAACCGGGGCCTTCCGGATGGTTCTGGTGCAATCCCAGCGGATGTAGTCGCGCCTTCCCTCTGGTCAATATTGGTCTCTTCACTTGACCGCTGTATCGGGGCTGTGGATGACTCGCCCATCGTTGGACTGTAGCACTGCGGATGTTGAGCTTCTGGGGAGGCGGTAATTGGTTCTGAAGACAACTGGCTTTTCTCGTAGCCTCCATCCCTTGGCCTAATAAATTGTTGATTTCTTATCAACCTATTTCCCGATGGTGTCACAACTTCAAAGCTCTGAGGAGAATCAGCCTGCGCTGAAATCTTCACCGGTGTCCATGTCTCCCTTGGATGTATTTGACACCATGCATCCTCTCCTACATTGACCTTGGGATAGCTTTTACTATTTCTGTCATACTGCTCTTTCATTGAGCTCTGTCTTTTTCTTTTGGCATTCTCTATACTTCTCCAATTAGTTTGATAGGGTCTATATAGCGGTGTAATTCTGGGGATCTGACATCGAAGGCTCCTCGATAAACATAACTGTGCGGGTGACGGTAGGTCATTTTTTGGTGTATTTCTATATGCCAGAATAGCCAGATATGGGTCGGACCCTTCATCTCTACATTTGATTAGTTGATTTTTTATTGTTTGAATATTTCTCTCGGCCAGACCATTAGATCTATGAAGGTGTGGACTTGAAAATAGCTGTTTTATACCCCATCTTATACAGAAGTCAGTCATAATCTCTGAGCGAAACGGTGGTCCATTGTCGGACATCATGGTTTCCGGAATCCCGAATCGTGCAAACGTTTCTCTCAATTTATTTTTTACATTAATCGCCGTAGGTGGGTCCAATGTAAATACCTCCGGGTAGCCACTATATCTGTCGACCACTAACAAATGGGGCTTTTTCTGAATATAAAATATGTCCAATGATACTGTCTGCCATGGATAATCTGGAACTGGGAAAGGTTTTAACGGCTGCCGTATTTTTGATTTCTGATGTTTTTGACAAATTTCACAATTTTTTACTTTTTCAGCAATGTCGATGGACATTCTCGGCCAAAATAAAGATTCTCGCGCCAAACCCTGAATTGCAGATATCCCTTGGTGCGATTGGTGCAACAAATTAAGCATAGCATTCCTTTGTGTCTTCGGAATCACTATGGCCGATCCTATACATAATAGATCATTCCATAAGTACAAACGGTGTCTGAAATCGAAAAATACTTTGGCATCTTCATCGACGTCTTTTTTGCATATAGGCCATCCCTCAATCACATAATCGATTACTTTAACCAAAGCAGGATCCTCTCGGGTATCTTTCTGCATCGCTACCAGTTTTTCGTCCGAGATATTAACACGTACCATCTTGACCATTCTTTTGTCTTCAAGAAAAGGCGTTGGTAGTTCGTCCATGGGGTGAGTATCCCTGGATAGGGTATCAGCCACAATCAAGTATTTTCCTGGTTTGTACTGCAATTTGAAGTCAAATGCTATAAGCTTCATTACTAATCTTTGTAGACGCGGTGATATATCACTCAGCGGTTTTTTGACTAGAGGCAATAAAGGCTGGTGATCCGTCTGGACAACGAAAGTGTGTCCTGACAATAGATATTCGAACTTTTTGCATCCATAATAAACACTCAGTAATTCCTTCTCAATCTGAGAGTACTGTTTCTGCGAGTCGCTAAATGACGCGGATGCGAATGCTAGAGGTCGATCTTCCTGTAGCAGAGCAGCTCCCATTGCATCTTTGCTGGCATCACACTGCAAAATCAGCATCTTGCTTTTGTCAAAATGTGCCAACGAAGGAGCATTCCTCACGCATTCCTTAATATGATCGAATTCCCCATCCTGTTTAGGCCCCCAATGCCAGACAACATTCTTTCTTAATATTCCTCTTATATTGGATGTGGACGCAGCTAAATTTGGAATGAATTTTCCTAAGTAATTATAAAGACCCATGATTCTTTGCAGCGACTTTTTATCCTCTGGCCTTTTAAAGGTAATTAATTTATCAATCTTATTTGGCTCTGGATCAATTCCATTTTGTGATATCACATGGCCCAAGAAACGAACTTTCGTTAGACATATTTGAGCCTTTGTTAAATCAAATTTGATATTTTTTTCTTTTGCTTTTTCTAGAATTCCCTTTAATTTTTTATTGTGCTCTTGAATGGTATCCGCATATATCAGCAAATCGTCTACATATGTAATATTTTGAAAGCTATCCCTAAAGATATTCGTCATTTTCTCAACAAAAATTTGTGCCGATATTTTCAAACCAAATGGCAATCGGTTATATCTGAATTTGCCAAATGGCGTGGTCATCACCAACAGATCTCTGCATTCCTTTGCAACCGGAATATGCCAATAGGCTGATTTCACGTCTAACACGGTATAATACTTAGCTTTGGGTATCTCGTGCAATAGTTCAGCTGGAGCCGGAGTCTGGAAATGTCTTCCCACAAGGGCCTCATTTAATTTCCGAGGATCCAGGCATATTCTGATTTGACCAGATTTTTTTTTTACAACGACCATAGGATGAGACCACTCTGTTTCATGATATATTTTTGTTACGATTCCTTGCTTCACCATCTTTTCCAATTCAGACTGAACTTCGGCTCCGAGGCTTGTTGGGATGCGCCTGGGAGGGACTTGCACAGGAGAATATTCAGGCTTTGTGTAAATCTTACATTCCGAGTTGATTAATCCTACTCCTTGAAATACTTCGTGGTATTGTTCGAGGATTTTTTGAGTTTCAGAACACAATTTCATTTCATCCGTGTTTATATGATTAATTCGCCTCAGTATTTCAAGCCTCTCGCAAGTATCGCCCGTGATAAGTGTCTGCGCTTCAACATCGGCTACGATAAATTCAAACATTCCTTTCTTTTCACCATATTGGCATAGCACATTGCATTTGCCGACGATAGGCAATTCTGTATTTCCATATGCGAACGCCTTTAATGACGTGGGTCTGATTTCTGGTCTTGATGGCCATTGGTTTATTACTTTATGAGGAAGCACATTTATCTGTGCGCCAGTGTCCAAATGTACCGTGGTCTTCTTGCCATTAATTATTATTACCGCGGACCACTTGTCCGACCGAACAGTCTTTACAGCAACCTCATTAAGATTTATCTCGTCACAGGATTCTTCAGCTTCACTTTCCGCTAAGAGATTTCTTATACGTTTTGTTCGGCAAACTACTGAGAAATGATTGGTTTTTCCGCATGCATTACATTTCTTCCCATATGCTGGACACTTTCCATACTTGTGTCGTTGTCCACACCACTTACATGGTTCTATTATTCTTTCTCATCTCGGGTTTATACCGCTTGGTCCTGCTTCTGCATTTTCCATTCGAATTGTATCTTTCACCCAATTACGTTTTTCAATTTTTTCAATCATTTTTTGCTCATTCAACGATGCTACTTGTGAACATGTTGACTCGGAGATCACAGCTATCGAAATTGCCCTTGGTAGTGTCAACTGTGGATCTTCTAACAATTTTCTTTTCACTTCTCGGTCAAGTATTCCAATTATAAGGCGATCCCTTATGAGAGATTCTGTTAAATTCTCGAATTCACATTCTTGTGCCAGATGCTTTAATTCTGTGACGAATTCCATGATTCCCTGTTTTTCCTTTTGTACACAGGTAAAAAATGCATTTCTCCTTTGAATCGTATTTTTGAAGGGCTTAAAATGGTTCGTAAGCATATCAAGCATTTCCTTTACATTTGGGTAGGTATCATTTTCACTTATGTGAAATGTTTTGTATATCACTGTTTTCTCACCAGCAATATGCTTCAAGATTGCTCGCTGACGCACCAGCGGCATGCTTTCTAAATTTACCGCTATTGCAAAAATTTCAAACGACTCTCTCCAGGTTTCCCATTTTTTCTCGTTGCTGTACGGGACAAATTCCGCCGGCGGCTTGATTCCTTCCATTCTACTCAATGTTGAATTAATCTGTTTTAATTCGATACTTTTGTCGGCTGCGCCATGTTGTAATGTGTATGAGTTGTCTGAACAAACTCGCTACGACTTACAAGCTGAACTGAATGTTTATTCAATCTATCAATCTTCTTATATACAAGATGGAGATAAAAAGGAAATAATTTACATAAGTTTAAAACAATTGACAAATGGAATAATTTTGCATAGCCAACAATAGGTAACAATTAAACACTTAACAAAGGTTATTTACATATCACAACAAGGATGATCTCTAATTCGAACTAACATTTTGAAGTGCTCATCTTAGGATAGGTTTTACCGAACATCGATTTTCGAAACTAACCGATGGGGTTATACCATATCTTAGAGGATGATGCGTTTAAAAATCCAAAATTTTCTTTTTTCTTTTAACCCTCGATAGTTTATCTTATAAAACGCCTATACTAATCCTATAGTTGTTCTATCGTATTGCTATACGTAAATTAACTTATTACTATTGTCCTAAATCTGTAGGCCTTTACATCTTGTCTGTCCTACACCAGACAAAACGAACGGAGGTATGCGGGGTTGTTATACTCGACTAACGATAAGCGCTAGCCTCTGCATATTGTAAGGTGGCTAAAGATATTTATAGGCTATTTAAACCCACACACGCATTAAGTGTTTTTATGTTCACATTTTAAAGTAACATATTCAAGTCTTCAAGGTCATATATCATTTGAGTTTATAGCTTGATTAAAATTATCATATCGCCTCATATAGTCCAACATTACATTTATATACAAATTTATATATTCCACTATTCTAACGGTCCATTTTATCAAGAACATTTTATAAGAGATATGTAGGTTTGTTTGTATGGGTAGAGGTAAGATATAAAACAATAAAGGAAGAAGGTATATACAAGATGTTAAATGAGTATAAATAATCCAAAATATTATTGTGGTAATTAAAAACAATGGACATTTTTAAATTCTAAATATAACAGTTTTATACAAAAATGTACACAGAGTGATAACATTATTTATTAACGAGTCTTTATTTAAATAATGTGAAAATTCTTTGGTCGCTAAGGTTGTTGGTATAAAGACATCGGCATTTGGATTAAGTTTACTGTGTAATTTTTCTTTGGTAGTACCCAAATTACTTTCCCCCATATTATCGAATGGATTTATTTTAGGGTCTAAGACCAATGTACTGGATTTAGTGGGCTTTACTATTGATGAAAAAGTTGGTTTGGATGTTATTGGAAAATCAGGCTTATAAAATTTTTCATCCGTGAAAATACTGTTGTCCAAATGGTTAAACGGTTGAAACCATTTCCTTGGTCTGGAGGAACCCGGATCACCCAAGATATCTGTAGTGAAGCGCCTATAAGGAAATAGAAAATAGTTTTGTCTAGGAGGAGAGTCGGGAAGGTCCGTAGGAGGTGTGATATGGGGAATATTTTCTACATATCTACGAAGTTTTTCTATATTTATAATTTCTGTCTGTAACTGCAAAGGTCTATTTGGTCTATTAATGCGCACTACCTGAGGTGATAGTATTTCCAAGATCTCATATGGGCCTGTATAGTTAGGTTCCAACTTTGGAGTATTCGGATGTCTATAAACTTTCACCAATGCTAGATCCCCTGGTACAAAATCAATCTTTTTATATTTTTGATCGTACATTAGTTTTTCGGCCTTATGCCTTGCTTGAGTCTTTTGTAATGCTATTCTTCTTGCTTCTGAGTTCGGGAAATGTCTGAACATGGTTGTTTAAATTGTTAGGGACTATCCCTTTTAATAAATAGATGGGAGGAAATCCCGTCACTGTATGTGGAGTTAGATTGTAGATTCTGGTGACCCTTTCTATCTGTTTGGTCCATGTCTGTTTGGGGTGTTCTAAATGGAGTATCTTTAGTTTCCCTGTTATGGTTGCATTCAATCTCTCGCTCAGACCATTTGACTGTGGGTGATTTGCTGTGGTATACAAGGGTTTTATACCTTGTGAGATTAAAAATCTTCTATAAATTGAGCGGATGTAAATGCAGGAGCTCGGTTTGTCAGTAGGTTTTTAGGAATACCTTCCTGAAATACCCTTTCTAGGATTTGAATATAGGTCAGGGTAGAGGTAGATTTACTAGGAAAAGTCCAACAGTATCGACTCATGTGATCACATATTACATGTAAATAAGCTCGGTTACCACCATACTTATTAAATCCGGCTACTGTGTCCATTGACATAAGTTCATAAGGTTCCTTCGCGAGTGGTAAGGTACCCATTTCTCCATATGTGGGTCCTTTCGGAGGTTTTACTATTTGGCAAATTTTGCATTTACGGACATAGTTATTTATATCTTTGGTCATACCATCCCAATAATACTGACTAGTGATTAACCTAGTGAGTTGTGTGATTCCTGGATGGTTATACCATTCGTGTGCTTTCTGGAGTAACTTATTTCTTAGTGTATCAGGTACGACTACTCTGGGTACGCCCTTTTTAGTAATAATCGCAAGTCCATCAGTATTGATGAGTGATTGATATTTCTCAGGTACACGATGCTGGTGTTCCTCCAATTGTTGAGCCTCAAGAAATCCGCAAAATGGTTGTCTTGATAGTAAGTTTGCTTCGAGTTGTTTTTTACCTTTCAGATAGTGTATGTCAAAAGTGTATGGGCTGAGTCTCAAGGACCATCGAAATAACCTACCTGACGGATTTTTAATATTTTTCAAATAGACCAGAGCTTGGTGATCAGAATAAATGGTGAAATGTCTACCAAGCAGGTACACCCTGAAGTATTCGATAGACTCAATGATAGCTAAACACTCCAGCTCCGAGATGGAATAGTTCTGTTCATACTTGCGTAGAGAGCGAGAGAAATATTGTACAGGATGTTCTTCTCCATTTTCATCCTTTTGCTTTAGAATTCCGGATATCCCTAATGTACTCGCGTCACAATATAAGAAGCAGGGTAAATCTTCTTTAAAGATATGTAAAACTGGTGATGCAGTTAGGCTGCTTTTCAAATCTTCAAATGCCTTTTGACATTCAAGAGTCCACTTAAAAGGAATATTCTTTTTTAGAAGTATATATAAAGGCGATCTAAGCTGTGCATAATGGGGAATGAATTTATGATATACATTTGCAACACCTAAAAATGACTGTAAAGTTTTAACATTAGTCGGAGGTTGGATGGTTCCTATTACCTGAGTGTTAGTTAGGTGAGGTTTATAAGTTCCCTGTGTGATTTCGTATCCTAGGAAGTTAATGGAGGTCTTACATAATTGACATTTGTTAAGGTTGAGGCGGATATTTTCTGCCCTGCATAGTTGGAAGAATAAACGAATATGTTCTAAGTGTTCTTCAAAACTATCAGAAAAAATCATAAAATCATCATAGTAGTGTTCTAGAAATTGGAAGTTATATTTTCTAAGTATTTGTCCAATAGCTCTCTCGAAGATCTGTGGTGAGCTTCGTAGCCCGAAAGGTAATATTTTAAACATGTACACTCCTGCGTGGGTGGTGAAGGCTAAATAAGGTCGAGAATCCGGATGGATAGGAACTGTCCAATAAGCGTTGCTCAAATCAAGGCTGGAAAAATACTTAGCTTTCGACAGTTTTTCTATCACTGATTCTATTAATGGTATAGGTTGGGGATCAACTGGAATGTGTTCATTTAATTTTCGAAAATCCACACACATTCTAAATGTTCCATTTTTCTTTTTTACTAGAGTAATGGGTGAAGCATATTCACCTATGGCCGGTTCTATTATATTATTTTTTAACATCTCATTGATTTGTATATCTATTTCTTTCCTATATGTAAATGGGATTCTATACGGTCGCAACCTGATTACTCTATCTGTATTTGGTTTAATCTGTACAGGTTGGATATGTAGGGTAGGAACTTTAAATGGGTCTGTAGGAAATATTTCAGCAAATTCTTCCAATAACCTAATTAACTTAAGGTCTAATAAGTTGTTTATCTTATGATACTTATCAATTAAATCACTGGTTAACTTATTTTCCCCTGGAATGCTTGATTGAGTGGAAAGTGTCTGTTGTAAATGATTAACATAGAGTGGATTACTTCCTGAAGGTGCACAGTGATTATCTAAGATTTGTGTATTAACAATATGAAGGTGTTGGTTTATATTATATTTCTTATCTGGATTTATCACATTTTATGCATCATTTACATAAGCCAAATCTGTTTCAAAATAAAAAAGAGTAGCAGGAATATTTGTGCCTTGTTGACTCACTACATTTCTATTGAAGTCAATTCTAGTTTTTAATTTTTTTAGAGTATATAATCCTATTAGTGAAATTTCATATGGTAGATGAAATATATAAAATTTTAAGCTAACTTTTCTTTTAAAAAAACTGACTGGTAAAATAACATAAATATAGGTTGGATTGGTCCACTCAATGTATTAATTCTAGAATTCTTATTAACTGAATATTTAGTTATATTTCGAAATATATCTGATGGCAAAATTTTATGCAAATAATCAAAAGATATTAGGTTAATGGTAGAGCCAGTATCCACAAGAAATTTAGCATTGAAGGTGAAAATAGATAAATTAAAGAATAGTCTTACATTATGCTGATTCTTTCCTTGATGAGGGATCACATCCTTGTGATCTGGGTTGATGTCCGCTCGATGTGGCTGGTTCCCTGGGTTCCTTGGGCAGCGTGGTATCCGCGTAGTTGCGAAAGGCAAAACATCCACCTCCAGGTCGGCGAAACGCTGCTTGCCCATATTGTGGCTGGTAATGTCCTTGGCCAGGCGAGGGAGTGGATTCGGGTCGCCAACGGTCAAGGTCACGCTGTGGTGTCGGTTGTCCCCGAGCACTCGTTACTGGCCACTTTTGGATGGTGTTCACATAGTCCAACCATTCTTCAGGCGTCTGTGGGTTCCTGGTGTATATTATTTTCTTCAAATCATACGTTACACCTGCCGTAAGTGCTTCAACAATCTGTTTGTTTGGAAGTGAGTTCTCTAATGCACCCACAACCTTAAAATGGTAATAATCGTTAATTTTTTTCTGGCTTTTCCAATTGGCGAGTGAACAATTCTTCCAACGTTGTCTTCTTCTTTGATATATAGATTGTGGACAGTTTCTGTTTGATATTTAAATAAGTCTCTTGTTCTAAGCCCAATCGATAAAATATATTTTTAGCTTCTTCTAAATTTAGAATAACTAAATTTTTTCTGTCTCGTTCATCGTTCGTTGCATCCTCAATATTACGAAATAAAATATTTATATCTTGATTGAGGGGAGAGAATTTACTTATATAATTTTTATTTGAGATCGTCTGTTGTGTGTGTGTGTGTGTGACAATTTGACAATTAAAAAATATTTATTGTCATCTTAGACAATATTACATATTTTCAATCACAGGGAGAGAAAAAGAAAATAAGAAGAGAGAAGAGAAAATATATACATATATGAAACAAATTTTACAAGATGGTGATGGGAGATGGAGGAAGAAAACCTCGGCGCTGGAGGGTCCTGGACCAGGCGATGAGCGGGTCTTCCACTGCTTCTCCGAGCCCAACCTGTACAAAGTAGCGATAAATTCGCAACTTTGCCGACGCCAAGATGGAAAGGGCGTCGTCCTCAAGGCCGGACCCGCCGAAGATCCAAGCCTGCAGGTCAGGGGGCCGCCCTATGATGTTGAAGGCCTCTCTGATGAGAGGCCTGATGGAACGGCAGCACCAGTAACGGTGGCCGAGGGAGCGGTCGATGGACCCGCAGGCAGGACAGGAGGGGCCGACCGAGGCAGGATGGGCCGGATGGGGCAGGGCGTGGAGGGCAAGCTTGAGAGCTGCGTCGGCCTCGTGACCCGAATAGGCGCAGCGCCGCAGCGAGGCCCAGTCGATCCTGGATGGTGGATTGATGGTGGGCGTCCATCTCGCCAGGAATCTGGAGATGGCCGTGGCGGCGAGGCGCGGACGATCCAGGGCCCGTCGGGCCGAGCGGGTCGTGAGGCCGTTGAGGAACGGCGTAGCCGTCCCACGCAGCACCACGGCCGTAGCAAGGGAACTGGATGAAGGCGTGGACTCCGCCCCGAAGCCCACGGCGTTATCGGAGGTCAGCCTCCGACAGAAGGCGCCCAGGGCCGAGCGCGTAGGGCGGGCGATGAGGTTTTCCTCCTCGATGAGGTCCCGGACTCGGGCTCCGCTCCAGCGGGCGGGGGCCAGGAGGTCGGGAGGGCGGAGGAACCGGCAGCCGCCGATGATGGGGAGGTCCAGCAGCTGAGCCGTGGGGACCGCCCGGTGGTTGAGGCCCAGGATGTTGGAGGCCTCCTCCCATAGCTTCAGCAGCCGGAGACGGCGGGGCTGGAGACGGGTGCCGTCCGGTGGAGGGTGGATCCAGGCTTCCCCGCTGTTGCCGCCGACCAGCCAGCTGAAGGCATTTCTTCCCCCGCGGAGCGCGACCTGCACCCCCTTGAGGCAGGCGAGCTGGAGCTGGGTCGCGAGGTCGAGGAGGCCGAGGCCTCCGATGGCAACTGGCCTCGCCATGACATCGGCGGGAAGCCACGCCGTGTGGTCCTGTCCCCAGACGAATCTCGCCAGTCGGGCCTGCAGCTTGGCGATGGTCGGGGGTGATGGTAGGTAGCCATGCAGGTGGTGCTGGATGATAGAGCCCACCAGCGTGTTCGCCGCTCTTGCTCGCCCGACGAGGGAGAGGCCGCGGGTGAAGGGCGTCCATTTGCGGCATGCAGTCTCCAGGAGGGCCAGGAGATGCTGCTCCCGGTGGGCGACGGTGCTCCTGGGGGCGATGTCGAGCCCGAGGACCCTGATGGAGGTGGTCGACCAGGAGGCGCCGAGAGGGGAGTCGCCGCGGTTGCGCCAGGCGCCGCACCAGAGGCCAGCGCTCTTCAGGAGGTTCACGCCAACTCCGGAGGCCTGCTTGTATACTTCGAAGACGGTCGCCACCTGTTCGAAGTCTCCGTCGCGATGAAATAGGAAGACGATGTCCTCGAGTTAAGCGATGACATTGCCCACGCCGATGGTCAACTCCAGGCGACGTAGCAGCGGCCCCGTGGCGATGCTGAAGAGTGCGGCGCTTACGGCGCAACCCTGCCTGAGGCCGTTGAGAAAGGGAAAGGCTGTTGTATGAAAGCCTCCGGCCCGGATGGTGGCGTCCGCCTCGGCGTAGAGGATGTTGATCCAGGCCCTGAAAGCTGGCGGGAGGCGGAGGGACGTTAGCAGGGACTCCAAGAAGCCGCGGTCTAGTGAGTCAAAGGCGGACTCCAGGTCTACGCCCATGACGGCCAGCGGCGAGCCCAGGGCGGTGGCCTCCTCGACGGCGTCCGTCACCATGGCGATGTTCCATGACGGGGACCTCCCGGGGACGGCGTAAGTCTGGCATTCCGGCACAAGGGTCCGCAGGTGGGGCTTGAGGCGACGGTGAAGGATGGCGGCCAGGACCCTGTAGTCGGCCGAGGGCAGCGCGACGGGCCTGTAGCCGTCAAGGCCGCGACCTCCGCGGGCCTTGGGCATGAGGCAGATGGAGCTGCGCCGCGTCGACGGAGGCAGGGCACCGCGGAGCCGTGATGCCGCGAACACCCGGGCCAGAGCTTCCGCGAAGAAGTCCTCGCTGAAGGCGACGAGGAGCTCGCACGGCAAGCCGTCCCAGCCGGGAGCCTTTCCGCGAGGGAGGTGCTCGATGGCGTTGGCGATCTCGCTGGGGCTGATGTCCGGCCGATGAAGCGGGTCCTCCTCACTCAGCTCGCGGGTGGTGGTGGGCGCGCTGCTGGCGATGAAGGCAGCTCCCGCAGCTGGATCGTTGGTGGGACGGGCGAAGCGGGGCTGGAAGGTCGCGAACGCCCTCCGCCGAAGCTCGGGGCCCTCGATGATGTTATCCTGCTCGTCCCTGATGACGCTGACCGGGCGTCGGAGGCGGATGGCGCGTGCTAGGTCCGGCAGCGATGGGTAGTCGGCCCGGATGGAGGAGGCCTCGAGCTGCGCCGCGATATAGCGCCTTGCCCTGTAGATGTAGCTGTCGCTGGCAGCGTGGCGCGGATCGTGCAGGGATCTGGCCTCCGCCAGCAGTCCCGCCTTGATGGTGGTCCACCTGTCCCATAGGATCCCGTCGTCGTCATCGTGCGCCGTGTCTTCCTCGAGCTCCCGGATGTAACCAGCCAGATGTTCAAGAACGAGGCCCGAGCTGAGCATCGCGGCCAAGCGAGGCTGGGTGGGGGAGGAGACGGCGGTGGTGGGCGGGCCCACCTGGAGCAGCACGAGGCGGTGGTCCGAGAGGTGGTAGTGGCTGGTCGCGTAGATGGACACGCGATCCAGGATTCCAGCAGGGACGAGTATCCGGTCCAGGCGGTTCGATTCGACTTGGTCGCCGTGCATGGCGACTCTGGTGGGCAGGTGGGCGGCGTCGAACTGGGTGGCCACGTCGACCAGCGCGGCCAGGTCCAGAAGAGCGGCGAGGGCATCCGACGATGATGATGACGAGGGGCCCCGATCCCTGATGTTAAAATCGCCGATGATCCAGCAGGCCCCCTCCTCCTCCTGTGCCGCTGTCGCCGCCAGGAGCTCCAGTTGCCGGTTTCTCTCCCGGGGTTCATGCGCCAGATGAACGGCGATGGCCGTCATCTCCTCGCCGTGGACATCTATGGTTGCCAAGGCGATGTGGCCCGGCCACAGGACGCGCTGTTGTATCACGGCTACGCCTGGCCCGAAGACGCAGGCGAGTCCGGATCCCGAGATGGCTACGGGATGGGCCAATACGACAGCGCTGTAGCCGAGGCAGAGGTCTTGGCCGCTGCCCAGATGAAATGCGTTTGTCTCCTGGACAAACGCGATGTCCACGTGATGTTGTCTGAGGAGATGACAAAGGGCAAGGCTCCTCCCCCGAGTGGCGAGCCCTCGCGCGTTGATGGTGGCGACGCGGTGGTTCATTGGCGCTGTAGGCCACGCAGGAACTTCCTGGTCTTCTGGAGGGTCTTGCGGATGGTGGAGTTGGAGTCTGGGCACGAGGCCTTGAAGGTTTCGTGCAACTTGTCAACTTGACGATGCGTTCTGCCCTTTTTCGGAAGGGGAAGACTTTCAGGTGAGTTCCCTCGATGACAAGGCCCACCTCCACCAGACGACTCGCATGGTCCTTGGTCGCGAGGCCCACGACGTAGTGGCCGTTCATCCTGTTGAATTGGCTTATTCTCCCTGGCCCTCCGACCAGCATGCCAATTGCCTTGAGGTAGGAGTAGTCCGGGATGTCAGGGCACAGCTCCACGAAGATGTAGTTCTCGTGGTTGGTGGTGGCCTGCCTCGCCTTGGCTGCGGCGATGTTGGCGCGCGTCGCCTTGATTTCCTGGGGCGGCATTGACCTCGGCCCAGTTGGCCGCTTCTTCTGCTGGGAGCTGGGCTTCTCAGCAGGCCTGCCAGGCTGCTTTGCGACGTGCTCCGGCGTTGAAGAGTGGCGCCTTTTCTTGCTCTTTACGACTGTGTAGTCGTCGTTGGCGTCCACCTCCGCCATCTCGCTGTCGGCCCAGTTGAGCGAGGCCGGGCTGGCTGGAGTTGCGCTGGTCGAAGCAGCAGTCTTCGGCGCCGTGACGTCACCACGCGCGGCGGCCAGATTTACATGCATGTCGCCTGCCGGCGAATTTGCATTATTTTGATTTTCAGAAGAATTTTCTTTCAAATTCTTCATAATTTGGTTTTTCGGCGAAAACTCCTCGCCTGGTTGTGATCCAGTGCTGGGCCTTTCAGGCACTAATTCAGTGGATCGAGGGCTTTCTTTTAGTACCGAATTCGGCAGTGTCAGCCCCAATGGCACACACTCCAGAGGCGAAAACGGCGGAGCTCGCAAAAGCGCGGCCGCACGCTCGAGTGTGTGTGTGTTGTATAATTCGTGTTAGCAAACTAATTTGTTCTTTCATTAATTTAAATTCCATATTATCGTTTCTGTCAGAAAAATGAGTGTCGGTATCTGACTTCCTTTTTGGCATTTTTGTGGCGAATGGGTGTAGGCTAAAGGCTAAATCCAATAAAGTTTTTAAAAAAAGAAAAAAACGTACCGGTTATTATATCCCGTGTCGGCTAAATACTGTGGTATTAAGGTAAGTCTTTGAATAATTATAAATTAAAAACTCTAAATTTGTATATAAGAAATAATAGACGTGACAAAAAGAAACGCAGCCATTTTCTCTTTGTTTATTTTCCAACTCCTTTGTTCTCCTCTTCTCCCTCTTACCCCTGGGGTCGTTGGTCAAAAATTATATACAAGCATTGACTATTTACTCTTTGATTATAGATATTAAAATATATGGATATTAAAATAAAAAATGTGTTGACTATTTACAAGTAGTGTGGGAATTATATTGCATATATATATATCCGAGTATCCGTTTTATCCGAGTAGAAGTTTGCCTAACGAATATTATTGATAATATATTTATTATTGATAATTGATAATAATATTCCGGAACACACACACAACACACACAGAATATTATGATAATAATGATAATAATATTCGTTACGTTATATATTTATATAATATATAAAATATATTTTTCGAGCAAACATATCCACTCTCTCTACTGAATATATTGTAGAGTAGAATAAATTAAATAGAATTCGATGTTGAGATTAAATATAGTTTATTTAAAGTAAGGTTACAAAGAAGGGAATAACGGGAGCTAGCGCAGTATGTTTACAAAATGGCAGCCAAGAACAACCTCATCCGCGCATGCTCCCACTGTTCCACTGCGCGCGCACCTCCCGGGCCTCCCCCCGCGCATCCTTTCCAAATGGCGATGCATTCATATTTCACAGCTCTCCCTCCAGGATGTCGACAGCGTCCTCGCTGTCCCAGCTATTGTAGTCTCCGGTCACCAGCTGTTGGCCAGGATCTCTGTAGGGCTTCATCCGGAGCACATGGACGACGTCCTTCTGGCTGCGTCTCCTCCGTCTTGAACTTTGTTCCAGAGCTTCCACTTCATAATTCACTTCCGACACCTTCCTCGTTATCTTATACGGCCCGAAGTATTTCTTTCTTATTCTGTCGTAGGTCCTTGCAAAACCTAGGTGGCCCGCGGTCGGAACATCGTGGAACTCCTTCAGGATATCTGGTCTCATACACTTCGGTATAACCAACAGCAAACGTCTACCCAATGGATCAAAATTACGCTTATAGAGTAGACCGTTCTTCATTTCGAATCTCTCGGCCCCTTCACCCTGGTTTAAGGCATTTGAAATTTTTGTTATATCAGGATCTAGATTCTGTTGTTCTCTTACTAATGTAAGCGACGTCAGAGCAGGCGACTCTGGCAGCGGGTATCTCGATAGGCAATCCGCGTCTTTGTGCTTGACCCCGCTTTTATAGGTGATGGTTGCGTCGAAATCTTGCAGTTTGAGGGCCCATCTTGCTAGTCTTCCAGAAGGGTCCTTCAGACCAGCCAACCAGCACAAAGAATGATGGTCCGAAACAACCTCAAAGGGCCTTCCATATAAATATGGACGAAATTTTCCAATTGCCCAAATGACTGCTAGGCATTCTCGTTCAGTGGTGGAGTAGTTCTTTTCCGCCTTGGAAAGTGTTCTGGAGGCATAAGCAATAGGATTTTCTTGATTCTCCTGGATCTGTACCAGAACAGCACCCAAGCCGTAGCTACTGGCGTCGGTATGAAGTTTGGTGATGGCACTTTCTTTAAAATGTCCTAGTACCGGCTTCTGCATCAGAGCTTTCTTCAGGGACTCGAATGAATCTTTTTGCTCTTGTGTCCAAATAAACTTTTGATCTTTTTTCAGAAGAATTTGTAGAGGAGCAGCGATTTTGGAGAAATTCTTGATAAACCTTCTGTAGTAGGAGCACAATCCTAAATAGCTTTGAATATCACAGACGGACTTGGGTACAGGGAACTTCTTTATGGCTTCGACCTTTTCGGAGTCGGGTTGTATGCCATCCTTATCTACCACATGACCCAGGATTTTTATTCTTGTTGATCCAAACAGACATTTATCCGGATTGATTGTAAGCCCCGCTTGTTGAAGACAGCTCAGAACCTTAGACAGACGTTCTAAATGTTCCTCAAAGGTATCAGAGTAGACCACGATGTCGTCCAAATAGCACAAACAAATGTTCCACTTGAGGCCCATGAGCACATTATCCATCATCCTTTCGAATGTGGCAGGCGCGTTGCACAATCCAAACGGCATTACCATGAACTCGTACAACCCATCCGGAGTAACAAAGGCAGTCTTCTCGCGGTCTCGCTCGTCCACCTCCACCTGCCAGTACCCGGTCTTCAGGTCCATGGTCGAGTAATACCTGGCGGATGACAGATGATCCAGAACGTCATCAATGCGGGGCAATGGATAAACGTCTTTCTTGGTGATGTGATTTAGCCGCCGGAAGTCCACGCAGAATCTCCATGTGCCGTCTTTCTTCTTGACCAGCACCACAGGGGCTGACCAGGGACTCTCAGATGGCTGAATTACTTTTCTTTCAAGCATGGTATCTACTTCCTTCTGCATTATTTCTCGCTCTCTTTTAGATACCCGATATGGGCGCTGCTTTATAGGGGGATGGTCGCCGGTGTGAATTCTGTGCTTCACTCTGTTCTGTACCTTGTTTGCGTTTTTCATCGTGGGAAGGAAAACTCCTTTAAAAGACAACAGCAGCCCCATTAAATCTTCTTTTTTTTTCTTGGGCAGATCGGGGTTGATTAGAGATAACAGGTAGTCGCTGTGGTCATCTTCTCTTCTCTCCCTTGAAAAACTTTCCGGCTCCACACTCAAGAGGCACACGTGTTCCGTCTCAATATCGCACATCCTACCCAAGTTCATTCCTTTCGGAATCATTTGAGGTTGAAGTCCGCCGTTAGTTATCCAAATTTTTCCAATTCCTTCTTCAAATTCAATCAATGAAGAAGGAAATATCACGTCTTTTCGAATGAATAGTTCTTTAGAACAGGTAACCTCCATGTTAACAATTCCTACGAGAGATCTATTGAGGACGCTTATCCTCTGTGACGATCTCCCGGGGATAACGAAGTCTTGGATAGCGTACACTCCGTCATCTCTACCCTCGACGTCTAGGTCTGGTAGGTCGTCCAGTTGTAGTTCGCCCAGACCGCAGTCGATAACCGCGTTGGTCGCCTTGAAGAAATCCCAGCCTAGAATCACATCGTGACTGCAATTTTCCAAAACGACGAATTCAAAGTTTTCCGGATGTCCATTTACTTCCAACTTCAAAGTGCAGCGTCCTTTGGATTTGACCACCTTATCGTCAGCAACTTTCAATACAACGTCGGTTTCGGCAAACATCGTCTTTTTCAGTTCTACTCTGAACCGCTCGGATATAACAGAATAGGAGGCTCCGGAATCCACCAGAGCCCGTATTGTGTCGCCTTCAACTTTAATGTCAATGTAGTTGTTCGTCATTTTCACGACTGTCGACAGGGGAGGAATTATAGGTTGTGCAGCGGCCTCACCTCCATTTGAGGGCGCGGCTCTTAGTTTTCCGATTGTAAACGCCGAGGAGACTGGCTGGCTCGTCTTGTAGCACTGCGACCAGGGGAACTTCCGCGTCTAGGAGAAGGGGAGGGGCTGCGATAACGTCTGGTGTTGACCCTTTGATCAGCGTCGTTTGAGTTATTGTTGCGTCCGGAGTTCGTCATTGTCCTGGCCCGATCTTGGTACATTTCGTCTCTTCTCTCATCAAGTAACCTCCTCCTGTCGCGGCAATAGCGGACAACGTGGCCGGGCCGTCCACAGTGGAAGCATACGGGCGTGCCGTCTGGGGTCCTCCACTCATTAGTGTCCCGTACTTCGACTCTTGAGCCACTTGCTTCGACCTTAGGTGCATACCAGGTGTTCTTTCTATAGTTCCGTGGTGCTGACCTCGCCGCCGATTCCATTGGGAAGGTATTTATCCCCGACATGGGAGCGAGGACTTTGTCGACTTCCTCCTTCACTATTTCCTCAAGGGAGGAGATTCTTGGTTTCTTCCCGTGGCGGTGCTAGGGCCCGCTGCACTTCTTCTCTAACGATCTGTCTTATCAGAGACTGTAGATCCGTCACGTCCCCCAGATCACCGAGCGAGGTAACATTGGGCAAGCGCTCGAATTTTGAGGCTGTCACTCGTCGTCCTTGGAGCGCCACAACGCGACGACACTCTGCGATAAACTGATCCGTCGTCGCTATGTCTCTCGGCAGAAGATACCGGTAGACTTCCTCTGCTACTCCCTTCATCAGATGAGATAGTCTCTCTTCTTCTGGCATCTGTGCATCTACTTCCCTGCAGAGTCGCAAAACATCTTGGATATAAAATTCAGTGGTTTCGCCCCCTCGTTTGAGCTCGCACCTTTAGCTTTTGCTCGGCTTGACGCCGCAGGTTATCTTTCTTCCCAAATACAGATCCTAGTTGGTCTTTAAATATCTCCCACGATGGGATATTTTCCTCATTATTTTCGTACCACCGTTGAGCGGTACCGTGTAGATAAAAGTACACGTTAGCCAGACTGAGCGAATCGTCCCAATGGTTATGTCTTGCCACTCTCTCATAACCTTTCAGCCAGGCTTGGGGGTCTTCGCTGATCTCACCAGAGAACATGGAAGGGTTCCGCACCACATTCTGACAAAAGAGTGGACTCACCTGAGTGGTCGCCTCGCTTCTGTTGTTCATCGTCGCTGTGTTGTCGGGGGTAAGTCCTTGTAATCTTCTGCTTCTTCTAATAGAGCGTTCTTCTTCTTTAGGTACCCAGCTGATCTCCGCCACTTTGTAGAGTAGAATAAATTAAATAGAATTCGATGTTGAGATTAAATATAGTTTATTTAAAGTAAGGTTACAAAGAAGGGAATAACGGGAGCTAGCGCAGTATGTTTACAAAATGGCAGCCAAGAACAACCTCATCCGCGCATGCTCCCACTGTTCCACTGCGCGCGCACCTCCCGGGCCTCCCCCCGCGCATCCTTTCCAAATGGCGATGCATTCATATTTCACAATATTTTTAAAAAGATATATATAAATAAAAATATCTAGAGATAAACTACATGATCTTAGCCAAAAAGTCGAGAAATGATATTTTATATATAGAGATGACCTGGCTTCGTGTGTCTTCTGCTCGAGTAAATGTTTCGCAGGTAGAATTTTGTTCCTGACTACTGAAAATTATTATCTGGCTTCGCCCGAGGTCTGTTTTAGTGAATATTCCCCTAAAGAATTTTTTTATGTCAATCAAGCATGATACAGCAATATTGTCATCATCATTTCTGACTAAAAAAATATTGTTGCTCAGTACCTGGTTAATTATAATTTTTCTTAGTTAAAGGGGGACAAAAAACTATTCCAGATTTAACCCTCTGTCCTGTTCAAATTTCAGCGAGATTGGTTACATATTGAGGGTGTGCATAGCCGACAAACATATATATATCTATGGTAATTTAAGCCAACAAACCCATATTGTATATAACTTATAACAAGATTTTAATGTTGTATAATAGAAACACATCTGTAAATGATTATACGCATTATTGACATGTGTCTTTACATCATCATATGTAATGTAATTTGTACAAACTGAGGATAATAAATAAAAATCTGTAATAGATTAAGAGTTGAGCTAAGCAAGAGATAGAAGTCATAACGTCAAAATCGAGATAGAGTTAGAATTCCCACAACAAGGTCTAAAAATGGACCAGACCACCCACACTCTTCACATCTGGTGGAATGCAAAAGCCCACTTTCTCAGAAACGGCTCCTGTCGCATAAGGCCCCCCGTCTTAACCTATAAATACAGTCACTTGACAGTATAGTTCACCTCAGCGCAAGCCCACGTCGGTTGTCACCAGGATCCATCTCATCCATCATGTAGATCAGTAAGAAACTTCTATCTCCCCATCTTTCGCTCCTAGCTCAACTTTTATCTGTTCACGAAACTTTATTAGTGCAACTGTGTCTTCGTTTTTTGTGTGGACATTCCCAAGCTTTCCACTCTGCCTCGACCACGACTGCCTGTACTCTGTGAGAACTTTTAAAGGACTTACAAGGTGCAGAGAGGTACTGGAAAACTCCCCATCCTGACTGTTCCTCTCGGTCAACACAGTATAGCGAGAGTCAACACTTCATTATCACAAAGTTAGTCGACAGGATTCTACAAGAGTCAACAGTAACTCATATCATTACAGTTAGTCGACAGGATTCTACAAGAGCTACCAGGACTTCAACTTATTACATATATATATATATATATATAATGTTTGAGTCAAAAGGCGATCCATTAATTAAGTTTATATAAAAGGGCGTACCTGGATCTGTAAAGAAAAAAAAAGTTTTTTTTTTCTTTACAGATCCAGGTACGCCCTTTTATATAATATATATATATATATATATGTTCCCGGCTTCGCCGGTTTTATCCTAGTAAAAGTTTGCCTAACGAACATTTGTTAAAACGATTCTAGCAAACATCCAATCCCTATATTGAATCTACACTTGTCTATACTCTCGATAATTTGAATTTTTTTCCAGGTCCCTTTAAAAATACTCGATAAGTTGAATAAAATCAATATTAATTGGTCCACTTGGTAATTTGAAGTTGAAGGAATAGTATCTTGCCACAAACGAACATTTGTAAATAACTGTATTCAGCGAATGTACCCGGCTTCGCCCGGTTTTTTACCCGAGTAAAAGTTTGCCTAACGAACATTCGTTAAAACGATTCTAGAAAATATCCAATCCACCTATATATAGATTTATAAACGTATAAATATTGTTATATGTGTTTGAATATATTTTTGAAACATAATTTTTTAAAAAACATTTAATAATTTTTAAATAAGATATTTTCACGTTTGTGGATTTTATAATTAATTAATTCTTTTTTTTTTTCAATGAATTATGTATATTAATTTAAAATTCATTTTGTTATCATCATCACATACAATGTAATTTTTTATATAAACAAACGATAATAAACAACAACAAAAATATTATTATAATAGGAAATAAACTAATGCGTAGGCAAAAAATAATATGCCACCGATTGTAATTAAATCGACGATCGGACCAACCGGCGAGAAACTATGCATAATCGAGCCTCCTTAATAACGAAGATCCTAGACAAATGTGGAATCGAGTATAAACTTGAGGAAAACGGTTCAATCAAAGAAGAGAACTCGCGTCTCCCCATCGGATGACTCAAGATCGCCAACTAGGAGCGAGCGTAATCTGAAGACGCCTAGAATGGACATCGACGAACAAAGTCCCGCCACTGGAGTTTCTCAACAAATGAACGCAGCTCACCCACCGCAAGACGATGAAGAAAATAACGACAACGATGGCCCATGGACCACGGTCACTAACGTGAAAAAAACCGAGAATTCCTCCTGTTATTGCAGAAAATGTAGCAGATTGGAAGCTTCTTTGCCAAGAACTAAAAGACTTGTGCATGGAACCATTCCAAGTCACGATTTCTGGCAAAAAGCACATAATTAAATCGAAAAACATAGGCGACTTCCAAAAAATCAGGGAGTATGTACAGAAAAATAATGGAGGATATTCCTACAGACTACAGGAGGAAAAACCACTGAAAGTGGTATTGAAGGGGGTATCAACAGCCTTCAAAGAAGAAGACGTCGTAACTGAACTGGTCTCAATGGGCTTCACTGAGGTCGTTGTCAAAAGACTCCATAGACAATCGACCAAAATACCGATGAATATAGTCCTAGTAGAGCTACCGAAAAATGAACAAAATAAACGAATCTATGGAATAACTGAAATACTTTACCAAAAGATAGTCGTGGAATCATTCAGGACTACAAAACGAGTGACCCAATGCTTTAACTGCCAGGGTTTTGGGCATGGCCAGCTAAACTGCTTTTTGAAGCCCAAATGCGTCAAGTGTGCTGAAGAACACCATTCGAAGGATTGTCCAAGAAAGTCGAAACAGCTCCCACCAAAGTGCGCCAACTGCGGAGAGGCGCACACAGCCAATTACCGCGGATGCCCAAATTTTCCGAAGCCACAACAACAGCAGCTAAGGCCTCCCAGACAAAACTCCCCTAACACCATAACTCAAGCAAGCTCCACTAAAACAGAAGAAGCAATTGTTGAAAAACAAAAGGCAGGTTACGCTGAAACTGCAAAAAAGAAAACTACTCATTCTGACACCAGGGAACTGTGCGAAAAGTTATTAGAAATTATCAAAACTTTCTTACAATGAAAGGCAAATTACCTTTAAAAATCGTGTTCTGGAATTGCAACGGAATCAAACTCAAAAAAGAAGAATTCCTACAGTTGGTGACCTCAGCCACCGAATCCGACGACCTGGACCCAATGGCTAGCTGACAGCCAAACACCCAACAACTGCCCTCCTGTAAGGTTCGGGGGGGGCCACTCCAGCATTACAACTCGCCATGTGTAAATAATCTGGACAAGGTGACTCGCGAGCTGTGCTCGAATGTAACACCTGCAAATTGAGATGAAATAAATAAAACAACAACAAAAACAATGTAATTTGCATCTTCATTATTATAAAACAACAACAAATTAAATTAACAATGTAAAAATATATTTTAACATTACAATTTAACATTTAACACAAAAACGTTGCAATATTTTCTTTAAATATATATTAATATAAAAATGCCAAGTTTTTTACAACGTCTTTGGAATATTATATTACTATATTTCTAATTAAATTTATTATACTTGGAACACATTTTAGCATTTTTTTTTCAATTTATAATTGTAATTTCACAAGAAACCGCGAGAGGCGCTGCTTGCGAGTGAAAGTAGAAAATTTGCAAATAAAATTGCAAAGAATATTTATTTCAAATCGAATTCAAACCAGAAATCTTTCCAGTAGTATAGTAAATAACTTCCTAAAGTTTCACGGCGATTGGATAATCTTACCTTTTAAAAACATTCATCGTGTGAACAAACTAACATTCAACGTGTAAACAAACCACGTGTTAATTATTAACCAATCAAATTCATTTATCGTCGCGACCAGTGCGGCGCCAAGCGGTAAAAGGCTGGAACTATCGCTTGTTGGTTTTTTATTTTTTAAAAAAAGCACATCAACCTTTTTAGTTTTTTTTTAATAGCCTATATGTTAAACGAAATCTTCAGCTACCTACATGCGAAATTTCATAATGATTGATTCAGTAGATTTTGCGCTATGCGATAACAAACATCGATTTTGGATTTCATTTTTATAGATATAAGGATAAGGAAAGGATATGAATATTCCTTATGAGAATCAAACAGTATACCTTATCTAAAAAAACGTAGTATCAATTAAATTAGAAAATATTTCTAAACAATAATATTTCCAAAGAGTTTAAATAAATTTTATAATCTTACCTTTTGAACAAAATAAGTGTAAAATTATTAACCAATCAAATTCGTCGCGACCAGTGCGGCGCCAAGCGGCAAAAGGCGGGAACTAATCCATTTCAGTTAAACATTTTTTTAAAAGGAATATTAATCTTTGTAGTTTTTTGAATAGCCTATATGTTAAACGAAATCTTCAGCTACCTACATGCGAAATTCCATAATGATTGAGTCGGTAGATTTTGCGTGAAGCGATAACAAACATCGATTTCGCATTTCATTTTTATGGATATAAGGACAAGGATAAAGATAAAGATAATACAGAGATAATAAATCAGAGTGCTGAAAATATAACAGATTAATTGATATTTATCCTTATTTTTAAAAAAAAAAAAAAGGTTTTTCAAACTAATAATTAGATAGAAACCTTTCTGGTAGTATACTCGTATTAAACAATTTCACAAAGTTAAATTGCGATGAAATGAGTAGTTTGATCCGGCATAAAGAAGAGGCATATAATCATTTTTTCCTATATGCATGATAATATTTAGAGCAGATTGTTGAATTATAACAGATAAATTAGAATATTCATCTTGATTATTTTTAGGCGAAAAGTTATTTCAAAAACTTTATTTGCTAGAGACCTTCCCAGTACTATCTATATATATAATTGCCTTATTCTGTCTGAAGCTCACGGATAGAATGCGCGCCCATTGGCTGCCGGCGAACACGTGTCCTCCCTGCCCCCCTCTAGACAACCCTGTTATCAGCTGTGTGATACATACACCTGTCTATAGCGGCCATTCTAGACAACCCCGTTATCAGCAGTGTGTTACATCCACCTGCCTATACAGACCACCCTGTCTATAGCGACCACTGACCACCCTGCCTATAGCGGCCACTCTAGACAACCCTGTTATCAGCTGTGTGATACATCCACCTGTCTTTACAGACCACCCTGTATATAGCGGCCATTCTAGATAACTGTGATACATACACCTGTCTATAGCGGCCACTCTAGACAACCCTGTTATCAGCTGTGTGATACATCCACCTGTCTATAGCGGTCACTTTAGGCAACCCTGTTATCATCAGTGTGTTACATTCACCTGTCTATACAGACCACCCTGTCTATAGCGGTCACCTTAGGCAACCCTGTTATCAGCAGTGTGATACATACACCTGTCTATACAGACCACCCTGTCTATAGCGGCCACTCTAGACAACCCTGTTATCAGCTGTGTGATACATCCACCTGTCTATACAGACCACCCTGTCTATAGCGGCCACTCTAGACAACCCTGTTATCAGCTGTGTGATACATACACCTGTCTATACAGACCACCCTGTCTATAGCGGCCACTCTAGACAACCCTGTTATCAGCTGTGTGATGCATACACCTGTCTATACAGACCACCCTGTCTATAGCGACCACCCAAGACAACGTTTTTTAAAATATATTCGCACTCGGGTAAAACCCGGGCGTTGCCCGGGCCATTCGTCTTGTACTAAATAACTTCCCAAAGTTTCATGGCGTTCCAATGAGTGGTTTGGGCAGGCATAAAGGACAGACACACCACACACACACACACATACATTCATTTTTATATATATAGATGATCTCTGGCTTTGTGTCTTCTACTCGAATGAATGTTTTCTGTTAGAATTTTGTTTCTGCATACTAAAAGTGAACTCGCTTCACCCGTGGTCTCTGCTCTTTTAGAATATTTTCCCTATATAATTTTGTATCTGATTTTCAAACATGATACAGCAATATTTTGATTATCATTTTCTGACTAAAAAACAACTATTTTTTCCCTGAATCTGTCAATTTCAAATTTTCTTGGCTAAAAATGCGACAATGCTGGAGTTGCGAAAGGATTTTTTCAATAAATGTTCAAGACATGGAAGGAATTAGAAATCCAAATATTCAGATTCCTATCTAAAACGTCCTTGGAATTACAAGCAAATAAATGAGAAAATCCAACAAATATATTAATTTCATCTGTTATAATTTAGTCATCTTATTCCAATATCATCACGCATATATTTATATTCATTATATATATATATAGGTGTGTGTGTAACAATATACCACCATACATTTCACGACACCTTTTTAAATAGTTCCCATTTTTAATTAGTATGTTGTTACTTTTAACTATTTAATCAATTGTTTGATTATAATTCAAATTTTATATGTACCAATTATCCCCTAACAATAAGCCGCTGGGTTTCTCTAACTTTGTAATATAATTCAATTCATTTAGAGTTCCCAAAAGCAAAGAGACGCTGTTCTGTTAGTAACGGATTTTGCTTACGTCACTTCCGACCTCCCACGAGGGATTGACCAATCTGCTGCGAGCAGGCTTGCAGCTATTTAAAGCCAACGTCGTCTCAGTGATAAGCCATTTTTTGAACTGGCATATATCGACTAAAATAACGTGAATAATTGATTATAAAAAACACTTTTAAAAAAAGCTTTTATTTAAAATGCACTAAAAATAACAAAATAAATATTTCTGAAGTATTGCTTTTTTTCTGAAGGTACCATTTAACAAATAAAATAATAGACTTAGAAATAAAAGCGGTGGGGTACAATAATAATAAATTTGAGATCAATGTGATTTTATATGAAGCAAATGATTAGCAAGATTATGCCTTTCATTAAATTTATACCTATTTGCTGCATAAATGATTAACACCCCCCGCCGCTTTTATTTCTAAGTCTATTATTTTATTTGTTAAATGGTACCTTCAGAAAAAAAATCAATATTTCAGAAATATTTATTTTGTTATTTTTAGTGCATTTTGAATAAAAGCTTTTTTTAAAAAGTGTTTTTTATATTCAATTATTTATTATATATTTCTCACATATTTAATCTCATTCATCTTTATTTATAATATATATATAAATGTCGCCTTATTACTTTATATTAATTCATGGTTTATGATTCTATTTATTGTATAAAGATGACGCTTTATAACATTATAATTAAGTTGCTTCTTTGAATTTGTTTTATATCGACATTAGGCATTGTAGTCACTACAAATTTATCTTAATTCCTATATCCTATAACGTTCAATCCTTATATATAATCTATATCCTATACAATTTATAAATTGCTTTCAATTTCTTATAAAATTGAATATTCTCCATCATAGCGCTTTGCTGAGAATTAATTTATGTGAATATATTTGTAGCCTATATTCAAGTATATTTGTATATTTTACTGGAAGTAAGTCTCCTTTACGGGACATAGTGTTTCTTCCTTTTAAAATATAAATATATAATATAAATTTTATTCTTTATTTTATATATACTACATATCACACACTCAAATATAGAAAATAATTAAGATCAATTCCTTTTATTCATTAAATTTGCATAAAACCCCTAACCTGTTCAAATTCTATTCTGTGTAAAAATTAGGAAAACATTTAGCTAAATAATTAATCAAAACAAATAATTTATTTCCCGTGATTAATCTATTTGGTTAATTAATGGTTTTTTGTCTATTTATGGAAAATGTGGCAGAGGAGGTTTTAGAGAAACATTTGGCAACACTGTAATTATTAATGATAAGTGGTCTGTGGGGAGAGAATAAGCCGTGTCGATGGCCGGAGTTCAAATCTATTACGGGGCACTTTTTCATTTTCTCTTTACTAATATGGGGTGTTTCATGAAACTTGAAAGAAACGAGAAAAGAATCCAGTGGCCTTAAACATCTTGTTTTTCTCTAAATTATCAAAATGATTAATGATAATTATTAATTATATAAAATATTTTAAAGCACATATACACCCATGGACAAAACTCAAGTAATTTTTACCTTTTAGTATATTTATCGGGATTTACCAACCCGATACGACTATTTATTATTAAGAAAAAAGGCATCTCCTTATCGTGAAACTGAAATTTGCTGATGACCTGCGCCATCAATCGGAATAAATATCAACCATTTATTCCGATAGATGGCACAAGCCATCAGCACCTTTTAGTTGCACGATAAAGAGATGCCTTTTTCTTAATTTATGCACTTTATCCCAGTACAATATCACATTTGTACTATTTCTTTCACATTGTTAATGATTAGTTTTGTTTATTTAATATTATTTTTGAAGTTTTATCTGAAGAAATTGTTTGTAGATGAGATTATGGGGATATACATCAGTTCTCTCTCTACCAATGGCAAGATCTACAAGAGACTTGTTCTTCGGGGATTGAAGGCCTATTTGTATTACAACTAGATATTTGTTTCCTCAGCAATTTACATCCAGAAAGGGACATTCCAAAACCCATCAACTTATCACAAGAATTGATCGCATTCAACAAAAAAGTCCAACATGGAATCATTGATTGCTGATTCCTAGATTCAAATAATATTTTTGATAAAGTGTGGCTTGAGAGAACCTAATGGTGGTATTCATATCTTTATAATGATACTAAAAATGTTTCTATATGGCTTCAATTCAGGAAGTTTGTATTTATAATGACTTCATTTCAAAGGATGGATTTTATAGAGAGATTTACTTCAGATTGTGAAATATTGTCAGGAGGACAGAGTTTCCTGGTATTCCCTCTTATCTGGACTGGACCTACAGGTCGGGGTAAACAGTGGCGCCACGGAAAAGGAGGAAAGATCTCAGTTCTCTCCTCTTGCTCTAACGGCTGGGTCGATTTGGCTCATGTAAACAGTAACTCTTATTTTTTATATTTAAAATCTCTCATATAACTCATTAAATAAATATTTTAAGTAATTCGAAGGCCTAGTTAATTATTTTTCCTCGCGACAATATCAATAACACAGAGAGTATATACAACATTATCTGTAACTGGCGTCGCTTATTCTCTGCAAGGTAATTCTATTCGCCAATACCTATGCCTAACTGTCCTTGTACTTATTGTTTGCGGAAGAGCATTGCTCGATGCCAATGTTTAAATGTAATTCTACAGTCCTAAAAGCTTATGTCTATAGTTTGCTTTAAAATAATTTCTAAGATTCTACCCTTCATGGTAGCAGATATAAGCAGAATGATCCAATACAGTATTAGGGCTCTGGGGAGCAGTCTGGTGGATTAAATTGGCGAAACAGCTGGGAAGGTTCACCATTGATCAGCCAACCCCTTCCAATATATTTTTTCATCGCAGTAAGGATAGTATAAAAATTGTTTTATATTAAAAAAAAAAAAAACATTCGTGCTTTGAATAATTTCATTTCTTATGTATAGACGTTATTGCTTTATATTAGAAATTGATTCTGTATATAAATTTTAAAACGCATATAGACAATCTCTTTCACCTCGATCTCTTGCCCTGGAGCTTTCCCTCCAACACTGTCAGCAATGTCTCTCATACTGATCCACGCATCACATGTGAATAAAAAAAGTGAATGTTGTAAAAGCTTATTATTTTGCTTTGTTTTAAAAATGAATTGATGTTGGTTCCATATACTTGAATTGAATATTACACTTTAGTTCTATATGTATTTTATTGCTTAAAAAGGAACTCAACAAAACAAAAAGAAACTACAATTGCAAATAATTTGATAACTAACTAAGAAAAAATAAAATAAAAAATGATGATGATAAAAAATTGGATATGTCTGCCAGAAATATGCTTCTATGAATTAAAAAATGAAAATAATAACAAAATTAACATATAAACTTCAAACAACATGTCCAGCAAACATCGTTGTTTTATGAACTTTATCAACTAGCGTTCTGTACCCATTCGATCGAGGACTTGATTATTTTTACCATATCTATCCAAGGAATTTGACAGATTTTCTGTAACAATCTATATATGCACCAATCACAGTTTTTTTTTGCTTATCCCTAGTACACATGGCACAGACCATCATAATCATGGTGGGTAGAGTTTGACGACTGCTTTTACTGTAAATGCACCACATGTCTACACATGTGAAAAACAGTTCGACTTTGCACTCACAAATGTGCCATTTGGTTACTTGCACTCGATGGTGGGGTTGGACTTTTGCAAAAATTGGGGGCCATTGGAGTATTTGCATTTTTTTTAACATAAAAAAAGTGCCCAATGCGGGAATCGAACCCGGGTCGTAGCGGTCGAAATCCAACAGTTTAGACCATCCTTCCACCGACCCCACCAATCACATGAATACACGCATTTGTGAAACTTATTTCCATCACATTTTTCACATTCCACAGCTATCATTATTATCAAAGTGTTGGCCGCCATTCAAAATACTCTTTAATTCCGCTAATTACTATTAGTTAATTAACAATTCTAATATAAAAAAGTATCTTTAAATTAAAAAAAAATCACCAACTTGGAGAGAATATGAGGATTTTAAAGAGCTCCAGAGAGAGAGTTATTTTTAAATAACACCATTTTAAAGAGGGGGGGGGGCGGAACTTTATAAAATAACAAGAAAAACATTCGAAAAGTTAAGTAGTTGTTTTTCTATAAGGTTTTTAAAATAAAATTAGGCTTATCCTGGATTTATTTTATTTAGGGTTTTTTTTTTCTACCTCGTGTGTGTTTTATTAGAAAGGTTTTCCATAAAAATTCTTTATGTGTGTGTTTTTTTTTTCTTCTATTGTGTAGGGAGAATTTTAGAAAATAGAGTTTTGAAAAAGCTCTCTTTCTTTGCTGGAATATATATATTTAGCTTGAATACCTTTTAGATGATTATTTAATGGACTTTTTTTATGAATATCATTAAAAAAAACTCTTAATTATTATATAACTTTTTCTATCTCGAAATATTACAAAAACACCTTTCTACGGTTCATCTATTGGAATGATAAATATTTTGATAGAGCCTGGCTCATCAGTGAAGAACCCTTCATTAGAAAATCCACTAATATTTTATTGGACTTTTATTAAAGAAGTCTAGTTGAGTGGAGAGATAAATTATTTTCAACCACCCGATAGTTTCAATATATATACTTATAAAGACAAAGGTTGCCTCTCCCATCAAAATAGACGTCAAAACTAGGCGCCATCTATTGACCGTCACCACAAACTAGCGGCCTCGGGTCGGTGAAAAAGCCACAACATCAACTTTGGTAAACTGAGAAGCAACCACCTAGAGACCATGGTTTCAGGCTAATGGAACTCGTCTAGGTTTGATATAAAACATTCTAAAGGATTAAATAATATATAAGCAGACATGCTGTCAAGAGCACCTGTCTCATTTTACCTAACATATAATGAGTTAAAAGAACATCAATCAACAGAACAAATTAACAATAGTAAAATTAAAATACAAAATGGTCTATTTATGATTAATAGAAAGGGTTTTAAAAGAGCTTATGTACCACAAATACTGAGACACAAATTATTAAACAAAGTACATACAAAGCATGGACATATTGGAACAACTCAAAAGACTAAAATAATTTCTCCACACTATTATTGGCCACATATGACTAGGGATATTTACACCAAACATTGTGAAACTTGCCAGTTTAACAAGCCTAGGGATTGTTTATGGACCACTACAACAGATAGCTACACACCGCAATCACATTTTTCTCTAGATACAATGTCTCGAGACAAAATATATTCCAAAAATTACTGAAAGCTATAATGAAACAGTACATATCATAACAGGCTTTACAACTAAATTCTTATATTATGGAATACAACCACGGTATATAGAACAAGCCATAGAAACACATACACCAATAGAAAAGGCAAGAAAATTAGCTATTTAAAGAACCATAAAATCCCATGAACACAACAAACAGCTTTATGATATTAAACACCCAGAACCCAATTTTAAAGAAGGAGATCAGGTATTAGTAAAAACCTTTATTTATCCAAACACTGGTGAATTAACCCAAATATATATAGGCCCATTTAATATTTTTAAACAACTTTCCTCAGTCATATATGAAATGAATAAACCTAATCTACTCCAAAGAAAAAACAAACAGAAATCATACACTCTAATAAACCTTAATTATTTTATCCATAAACACATTTTTTCACTTCAAAATGCACTAACATAGAAAATTACTTAAAAGTAAACCAAAATTCTAACACAAAATTAATAAATATTTATGATAAACTATGTTTTTGCAGGAAGGCCATATTTGGATATGGACAATGAAGAACAAATTTCTATGCCAGCACAAATTACTTAATGTCACTCCAAATATCTCTCTATTATCGCTTCATTATTCAAACATTATTAAGCAATACCTTTATATATTGTTTCATATACATTTATATGTTAATATTCTAGGAACAATTCAATTTAAATTATATTTTGTGTAAAAATAAACATTTTCTGCTGCATTTAAATATTTCGAAATTTAACTAGTTAAATTACATAATTGCTCATATTTTAAATACCTTTTCTTGCTTCATATATATTTTTATATAAATCAATCATTATTATTTATTATATATAGTTTAATTATAATTTCATAATTATATACATTATTTATAAACAAACTTTCTTTTGTTTATTTTAAAAAATATTTGGAGATTGATTTTATTTGTTTAATTGTAATTATTTCTATAGACATTTTGATTTCATGTAATTAATTATTTTGTAATTACCAATTTTTATTTTAAAATTTTAGCTTTTTTTAGAGTTTTTTTAAAAAATGGGGGACATATTATATAATTTAAAATATTAAATATTATATGATTTTTAAAATATATATGTTTTTTATTTTCATTTTCATTGATAATTTTACATTTTTTATCCCATAGTTTTAGAATATGCCACTTTTAAAATTGTTGTAAATATGAATTGTTAACTTACCTATTTTTTAAATTCGCTATTTTAAAATGTGAATCGACACAATTATCCATAGAGAGGATATCGCGTTTTGTGTGTTGAAAAAATAAAAAAAAAAAATTTATGTAACTGTGAAAAATATTTTATTGTAATTTTCTTCAAGTATTTGAGAATAAAACTCTTTGATAGCAAATAATTATTTTTCTATTTTTCTTTTATCAAGACTGCTCCTTATTTTTTACAAAAATATATATTTAATTAAAAAGGCATATATTGGATAAAAATATTTTATTTATTTTACCAATATTTCAGTTGGCTAAACGCTAACTGTAAGAGAATCAGAGGTTGGATCTCAGAAAGTATTGTTTAATTATCAATTATATTATATTAAGATGACAAGTAACAAAGAGAGTCAAACAAAAGCAAACGCAGTGGCAAACAACAACAAGCAAAACTGAAACCAATATATACAGGTACGGCCGGCGGAGCGTGGCGCCAGGTCACGTGATGTCTGGGGGAAGTGGCCGTTGCTATGGGAACAGCCGACGTGCAACGTTACTTTTTCCAACACTCCCACCTAACGTGCACTTTGTTGTTTCAAACAGTCCAAGTTGGCTTCTTAGTCTTCTATACCTTTCTGGAGGTAGAGCTTTCGTAAATATGTCTGCAGCTTGATCATTGGAGCAGACATAAAGAAGGTCAATTGCATGTTTTTGAAAATGATCTCTGATAAAGTGATACGAAATATCAATATGTTTAGTTCTTTTGTGGTATTCTGGGTTGTGAACAAGTCTTATGCAGCTTTGATTGTCTCAAAAAATTGTTGTAGGCTTACTTGTTCTTGATGTAGCTCGCGTAGAAGTTGTCTCAGCCAAATTGCTTCTTTCGTTGCTTTGGAAGCCGCAATATATTCAGATTCTGTTGTTGACAGAGACACACAATTCTGTTTTTGACTGCACCAAGAAATAGGTCCATTATTCAACATGAACACATATCCGGTGGTTGATTTTCTTGTGTCTAGGTCTCCAGCAAAATCAGCATCGGAAAAACCTATCAGAGATGTAGTGCAGGAAACTCCCACCAAAACAAATACCGATGTTTTTCGTAGCTTTTAAGTATCCAAATATTTTCTTTACTGCGGTCCAATGTGAAGGTCCTGGGTTGTTCATAAATTGGCTAACCCTGCTGACTGCGTAGGCAATATCAGGTCTAGTTCCAGTCATGAGGTACATTAAACTACCAATTGTCTGTCTGTATGGAATCTTGTTCATTTCTTCAATTTCCTGATTATCCTTTGGGCACATCTCTTTTGTTAGTTTTGAGTAAGGATCAGAAGGTACATATTGTAACTTAATTTCAAGAAGGTTGTAATGTTCAAGTGTTCTTTCAATGTATGAGGCTTGATGCAGAAATAACATTTTAGTTGTTCTATCTCGATATATTTGTGGGCCAAGGAAATAATCGCAGTAAAAGTTTTTATTTCAAAATTGGAATTTAAGTACTGTACTATATCATCGTCCATAGCTAGTTTCCACTTTTTTGAGTTTTGTCCTACAGTTGCATCTTCATAGTTCAATGGTTCTCGGTCATGGACATAACAAGCATATGAAATAGCTCTTGTACAGTTGGTTGATGATTGTTCCTTTTCTCTGATTCTATTCCTGAGAGGGTATCTGCATGATTCTTCTGGTTTGGAACTGGTATTTGTGCTATCAACACTTTCTTCACTATATATAGTTACCTGCTCTTGTTGGTTATCCTGAATATTTCTGATGTATTAGCTTCAGTAAATATTACATCTCTGCTTATGATAATATTTCTAGCAATAGGATCCCACATTCTATAATTTTTGTTAGTTTCAGTATATCCAACAAAAAAATGTACGAATACTCTTTTGTCTAATTTCTTTCTGTTATCTTTTGGTATATGCACATAAGCGTTACATCCAAAAGTTTTCAAATGTAAGATGGAGGGTTTTCTCTTGTACCATATTTCATAAGGTGTAGAATTTCCCAATACTTTAGTAGTACATCGATTTAAGAGATAGACTACTGTGTTTACGGCATCAGCCCACAGTTCAAGCGGCATTTTTCTTCCATGTAACAAGCATCTAGCTGATTCAACTATTGTTCTGTTATCTCTTTCAGAAATTCCATTCTGTTCTGGGGTATATGGAGCAGTGAGTTCATGAACAATTCCTAGAGATTTTAGATAATCAGAAAAATTCTTATTTAAGAATTCTGTGCCATTATCTGTTCTGAATCTTTTATTTTATTTCCAGTTTCAGTCTTAACTCTTTTTACAAATTCTTTAAATTTCTCAAGTACATCTGATTTATGCCTAATAAAGTAGGCCACTCTAAATCTTGAAAAATCATCCTTGAATGATACAAAATATAATGATCCACCTGGTGATCTTTTACTCATTGGTCCACAAACATCTGAATAGATCAGCTCTCCTGGATAGGTCGAATTTGGACTTGTTGACGCGTGAAAAACTTTTATATTTTGTTTTCCATAGATGCATGCTTCACATAGTAAAGAATCAGGCTTTTCTCTAATTTTAATGTCTTCTTCAAAAACATTATTTTCAAACATTTGGGTTAATTTTATAGGATTTACATGACCCATTCTTTGATGCCATATATCTAGACTTAACTGAGCAACATGAGTTTGTGAAGATTGCTTTGCTTTAATAAAAATTCTATAAAGATTTGAATTGTCCTCTTTTCCAGTAACTAGCACTTTCGAATATTTTGTCAATTTTATCTGATTTCCTTTACAAATGAGCGTCAAACCATGTTTTGTTGCAGTAGCTATTGAAAAAAGATTGGTCTCCAATTCAGGTATATAGAGAACATCCAAAAGAGTTGCATTAATTTCCTGACTATCAACATAAGAGAGAATATCAATATTTCCCTTACCTTTCGCATAGATCTGCTTTCCATCTCCAAGGCACACAGGATGAAGACCTTCTGGTATTTCTTCGAACGTAGAGAACCATTCTCTTCTGAAAGTCATGTGATCCGTTGCTCCAGAATCTGCAATCCAGGAATCCTTTGTTTCAGCGAGGAAGGCACTTGTCTCAGCTGAAAAAGCACAGCTATCATCTCTGGCTGAAGAACTTGGCTGTTGTCCTTTTTGTTCTTCCTTTCTTTTATAGCATTCTTTCCACCAATGTCCTTTCTTCTTGCAATATCCACAGTGTGTGTTCTTCTTTTTATCTTTAATGGATTGTTGATGCTGCTGTTGTTTGTTGGAAGCTGTTGAATTTCTGTTGAACTTTGAAAAAGTCATCAAGGCATTATCTGGTTTAAAATTTCCTGAAGAATCCCAATGATCCTGTAAGCTTTCTTCTTTCAGTAATCTTGCCGTCAAGTTTTCTAGTGTCTTTTCTTCTGATGAAACTGAATCCCATGCTGTTATGAAATTTTTGTATTTATCAGGCAAGCTGCAAATTATCTTTGTAATTAGGGCAACATCAGAGATTGGCTCACCTAGATCTTTCATTTGTTGTGCCTGAGTTTCAACTTTGGAAATGTGAGAAGCAATGTTATCATTTGGATTCATTTTATATTCAAAAAATCTTGTTGCAGCAAATATTTGTTTGTTTCAGATTTCAGTTCATATATTGTTGATAATTTCTTCCACATTTCTGCTGAAGTCTGGCAATTAACAATCTGTTGAAGATATTTAAACTCTAGAGCAGTAGTGATCAGCATTTTGGATTTTGCATCTTTCTTTTTCCATTCAGAGAATTTTGCAATAGCCTCTATTTCAGGTTTTACTTCAGAGCTATCAGTTATACTGAGAAGATCTTTTGCTTCTAGAATAATCTTCATTTGAAATTTCCATAGATGAAATTATCGCCGTTGAATTTTTGAATTTGTGGAAGTTCAGTTGTCATCTTGAGCAAGCAAACGAATTTCAGCTTAGATAAACAAAAATATTTGATACCAACCAAGCTCTGCTGCCATGTAAGAGAATCAGAGGTTGGATCTCAGAAAGTATTGTTTAATTATCAATTATATTATATTAAGATGACAAGTAACAAAGAGAGTCAAACAAAAGCAAACGCAGTGGCAAACAACAACAAGCAAAACTGAAACCAATATATACAGGTACGGCCGGCGGAGCGTGGCGCCAGGTCACGTGATGTCTGGGGGAAGTGGCCGTTGCTATGGGAACAGCCGACGTGCGACGTTACTTTTTCCAACACTAACCTTTATCAAGGTGTTATAACATTTTAAAGTGTGTCAACAACAATCTCAGCGCCACATAACGTCAACAGCATTAAGTTTTTAAAAATATTTTGTTATATTCAATGGGAAGGAAAAATTGTTAATTTTCAAAATATTCACACCCATATTTTACAAAATTATTTTGTCCATAATATAAATATATTTATCAAATATTTCTTCCCATTGAATATAACAAAATATTTTTAAAAACTTAATGCTGTTGACGTTATGTGGCGCTGAGTTTGTTGTTGACACACTTTAAAATGTTATAGCACCTTGATAAGGGTTGGCGTTCAGCCAACTGGAATATTGTTAAAATAATATTTTTAATTAATATATGCCTTTTTAATTAAAGATTTATCTATGGATTGCTCTATTTTCAATATATATATATACTAGCCGAATGGCCCGGGCAACGCCCGGGTTTTCCCCGACTGGACCCGGCTTCGCCTGGGTAGTGTTCGAGCGAGGTTTACTCATGAATGAATAGAGGTCCCAACTGTTTGTAAACTCAATGTAATCAATTTTCTTTCAGCAAAATGGGGATAAATTGCAAACAGCAATATCGAAAATGCTTGCAAAAAAATCTGAAATATAGGATCCATTTCACAAACACATCTAATGAATAGAGTGCTGTTTGGAGGAGTGGTCTAAACTGTTAATTTTTAAAAACCATGACCCGGGATCATCGAATGCAGATTCAGACACTTTGTTCTGAAAAAAAAAAATTGTCCCATTGGCTCCTGATTCTTGAAAAAGTCCAACCCCTCCAGTGAGTGCAAGTAACCAAACTGGGCTTTTATTCTTAAAAATAAAAAAAAAATCTAATGATTAGTGTGAATAAAGTAAAATGGTCGGCACAACCTGAAAATTTCACTTTGTCCACTTCACTCTCGGCTGTCCAAGAAGAAACAGCCAGAGCAAACATTTTAAAGGGCACCTAATCCGGCATTTACATATCTAAATAGTTAAGCAAGGATAACCGAAAAATGTAAAACATCAAGGGCTGAGAATGAAGAAAAAAATTAAAAAATAGTGTATTAAAATAAGCTCGACTCATGACTAAGGCCAAAATAAAAAAAAAATGCATAGAAATAATCTAAAAGGAGGGATAAAAATGCATAAAAAGCAGTGAAGTGGGAAAAAAATGAAAGCTTAAAACAACTGATTAAAAAAAAATCAAATGGAAGAAGCCTAAATCCTACCTAAACAAATGACAGCAAAACAAAAAAAAAAAACCACAATGGAAGAATACTCAAAAAAAAAAGTCTAATTTGGTTGAAAAAAACTGCCCAATAAATATGAGTAGAACATATTCTGGCTTCCCTCATCGGTCAGATTGCTGACTGTACATTTCTTTACTTAAAGCTAATTGTACCTATATATTAAAAAATATGTTTGGACCATATAGATATATATGAGCAGCTATATAATATATATATTTTTTTTTTACTTATCCTTTTAGTCTAAATTAGACAAGATCTTGGAGGTCGTGCTCGTAAAGAAGCTCAAGAACTCTTCTTGGTTCTCTGTACAGGGATCTTTTGTCCTTTCCAATGCAATTTAGTAAATGTTGGGGAGTGGCCTCTTCGGTTTTACACCTAGTGCACATGGGGAAGCTTTTGGCTCCCTCTTTATAGATTAGAGGGCGCAGGTGACCAGATTTCCATCTGGCCAACTGTGTCGATTCCCTTCTGTTTAGTTGGAGGGTCTGTTTTTTGGGGTTTTCTGCCTGGTACCAAGAATGATGGAAACTATCTCTATGGTTCCTTATTAGTTGTAGTTTCAGTTTATTAATATGGTCCCTTGCTGAAAGATAGGTCTCGGAGTTCACCGCATCAGGATGTCCAGCTGCTCCTTCCTTAGCCAATCTGTCGGCCTCCTCATTTCCAGGGACTCCCACATGTGATGGAATCCATTGTAGACCTATTTTGGTATTTTTATTCAGTTTGTTTATTTCTGCAGCAATGTTTTTGAGGAGTCTGTCTTGTGAATAGTAGCAGTTTTTAATTGCAAAGATGGCGGCTTTTGAATCTGTATAAATTATTATGTTTTTAGTCTCGTTTTTCTCTACAAGTTTTAGAGCTTGTAGTATGGCTGTTAGTTCGGATCTGAAAACTGACAAGTTCTTTGGGTTTTTGATTCTTCTTTTTATTTCCATACTATCTTTAAGGATGAGAACTCCACTGCCAGAGGAGCCATTCTCCACCAGTGAGCCATCGGTGTATATCTGTATGGTCTCTTTGTCTGCTTTTTCAATCCTCTCCATAGCGAGGCTCCTGAGTAGTCCAGGGTGGTCGGCCCTTTTGGAGCATTCTTGCTCTAGATCCAGGTTGTAGGAGATTTCTGGTCTTTCTTTATATGGTGCATATTGGTTCTGGGCATTTCTATTTCTCGTGCTGTTTGGTAGTAGTTCCCGGTAGGCTAGGTGCATTGGGCTAAGTCTTTTGAGTCTGGTTTTTGGTTTCCATTTTCGTATAAATTCTCCGGTTCTGTGTGATTTCGGTGCATTTACTCTCTTGTATATATAATCGGCTAAGCCGATTTTTCTCCGGTGTGTAAGAGGCAACAAGTTGGTCTCAATCTCTGCAATTTTGGTTGGACAGGTGTTTCTGAGTCTACATATGATTCTTGCAGCACTGCTCTGTACCTGATCGATTTTATTCAGGTTGGTCTTGCTCGCCGTCTGCCACACTGGTTGGGCATATTCTAAGATTGGTCTGATAAGGGCCAGATATGTTTGGCGCAGAGTATCCCTATCTGCGCCCCATTCATATCCAGATATTCTTTTCAGAATGTTAAGTCTCTTTTTTGCTCTTAACACTGTCTGGTTGATATGAGGTCCATAGGTCAGTGAGGGGTCTAAAGTGACTCCTAGGTATTTGGGTGTCCGAGAAAATTTTATTTGATTGTTGTCATATTTGATATTTGGGGTCCATTTTTTAAGGTGGTTGTTTATTGTAAATACTCCTACTTCGGATTTATTAGGGTTTATAATTAATTTCATTTTTTCCGCAAAGTGTTGGAGTTCTTTCAGCGCCTTGTTTACATTTTTGTTTGCTTCCTTGAGATCTCTCCTTGAGGACCAGATGATTATGTCGTCGGCATAGAGAGCAAAGTCGCAGTATTTTGTGATTCTAGAGTCCATGTCATTCAAATAGATTGAGAATAGTAGGGGGCTTAGTATCGATCCCTGAGGGAGTCCCTGGAAGAGACTGCCAGTTTTTGATAGTTGTTCTTTGAAGTTAACCTGGAAGGTCCTTCCGGTCAGAAAGGATCCAATCCAACCCATCATCTTCCCCCTTATACCTAGTTTGTCCAGCTTCTTAATTAACCTTTCTTTCCACACTCTATCAAAAGCCTGGCTTAAGTCTATAAAAGCGGCTATGGTAGACTTGGTTGGTTTACTTTGGAAGTTGTCTTGAATTTTCTGTGTGAAGTAGAAAATCTGGTCTACTGTGTTATGATATTTTTTGAAAGCTGCCTGCTGTTTTGTAAGTAACTTGTTTTTGTTTAGGAAGTATTGCATTCTATTTAGTATCATGCGCTCCATGAGTTTGCATGGTATGGAGGTTAGTGATATTGGTCTATAACTCTGTGGGTGGTTTTCTGTTTTTCCTGCTTTATGGATGGGAATTATGATTGCATGCTTCCATTCTTTAGGTAAGGTGCTGCTTGACCAGCTTAGATTAATTATGTGAAGGAGCTCTAAAATGGAGTTTGTTTCTAGGTGTTTTATCATTTTGGCTGATATGATGTCTGAACCTGGGGTTTTGTTATAATCTAATCTATTTATAGCTTCTTTTAGTTCATGAGGTAAAAATGGCTTGTGGAATAAGTCTTGGTGAGATGTTGTTTTGGCCTCGTTTCTTATCTTTTTTGATATCTGAAGTATTTTCTTATCTTGCCTCGAAAATTTTAGTTTGGAGATTTGTGTATAGTAATCAGCAAAGAGGTTTGATATTTGGGTTCGTTCTGTGAGTATGTTGCCATCTTTGTCTGTGAAGGTATTTGAGGTTGTTGAGTACGGAGTTTCTTGGTTTATAGATTTAATTAATTTCCAGAGTTTCGTACTCTTGTATGTGGGCCTAGGTTGCTACAGATATCCCTCCACTTCCTCTGTTTTAGTTGGTTCGCTTTCTGTCGCACTTGGGCTATATAATATGAAGCAGATAAATATAAATCCTACCTAAACAAATGACAGCAAAATAAAAAATTGAGCCTACCCTTAAAAAAAAAGCAGTTACTAAAAATGCATAGAAGCTGCTTACAATATAAATGCTAATAAGTATAAACCTATTGCATGAAACAAATATGGAGCGTTCCCAGTTAAGGGTATATTTGGTAGGCTGCACTGTACGTTGCCACCGCCGTACCTTCGAGGCGTTTTACACGAGTTAAAGATACAATTTCGGTGAAATACTTTGAATTTTACCAATTTAAATTATAATTTTAAAAAAGATTTAACAGTTAAAAAAAAACATTTTTTAAAATAAAATATTAAACTAATTTTTCTAAAAACGAACATTATTTTTTTAATTATCTGAAACTGACCTAATTCAACTTATCTAAAACTAACCTTATTTAGCGATTAAACTAAACTAATTTAACCTATTTTAATCTAACCTCATATACACTTTTACACTACCTATTTAATTTCAAAATAATTTAAAATACGTTTATATTAAATAATAACATTTTAAAAAATCGACTTTCTCGTTCACACTTTTGTATCTATTCAATTATGTATTTTTTTTATTTATCTCTATAAAAATATCTCTGTATAGTTTAGATTAAAATATTTTAAGTGGCATATTTTCAAGTCGTATATTTATACACAAGTTTTATATTTATTTTACAAATATTGTATAAGATGTGATTAATAAACTTTGTAAAAAATAATCTTAATACATTTTTAATAACATGACGTTATGTTATATTCTAATAGGTAAAATAGGTTAGTGTCAGACGGCTTATAAATTAGGTTAGTTTAAGGTGTGTTATAAAAAGGTTAGTTTCATTAATTAAAATCGGTGAGATTCAGATAGGTTATATTAGGTTAGTTTAATCGCTAAATAAGGTTAGTTTTAGATAAGTTGAATTAGGTTAGTTTCGGATAATAAAAAAAATAATGTTCGTATTTAGAAAAATTAGCTTAATATTTTATATAAAAAAAATTTTAAACTGTAAATCTTTTTTAAAATTATATTTTAAATTAATATATTTAAATTGGTAAAATTCAAAGTATTTCACCGAAATTGTATTTTTAACTCGTGTAAAACGCCTCGAAGGTACGGCGGTGGCAACGTACAGCGCCGCCTACCAAATATACCCTTAACTGGGAACACTCCACAAATATATATAGTAAAATATATGTAGCAAGCTATACAGCAAAAACATAAATTTTTTCAATAAATATGAAAAAGAATAAAATATAGAATATGAGCAGCTATATAATATGAAGCAGATAAATATAAATCCTACCTATACAAATGACAGCAAAACAAAAAATTGAGCCTACCCCTAAAAAAAGCAGTTATTGAAAATGCATAGAAGCTGCTTATAATATAAATGTTAATAAGTATAAAACGATTGCATGGAACAAACATATATAGTAAAATATATGTAGCAAGCTATACAGAAAAACATAATTTTTTGCAATAAATATGAAAAAGAAAAATATATAGAATACACTGCTCTAAATCGTAAATGATTACATGAATATATAATATATAATATGAATATTCCCCTTATGAGAATCAAACAGTATACCTTATCTAAAAAAATGTAGTATCAATTAATTTAGAAATAAATAAATAAATAATAAATAATAGAAATAATTAAATAAATATATATAATCTTACTATTTTCAAAACGATTTTAACCAGTTTTGGTACCGACGCGCTTCGCCTAGCCAGAACAATGGAAAGGCTTAGACTTTCTATCAACAGTTGGAAATTACACTTACATTTTAATCACCAGTGTCTCGCCGCAAACATAATTCCACCTTCTTTAATTTTAAAAGATCCTGTCCGCACAAATTATTTTAGAAAAATATTATTTGAAACGGGTAAGAAACTTTTAAATGCTAGAAAATTAAGGAATATAATCTTACCTTTTGAAAAATGCAACGCGTAACTAACAAAATAAGTTTAACCAATCAAATTCATGTATCGTCGCGACCAGTGCGGCGCCAAGCGGCAAAAGGCGGGAACTAATCCATTTCAGTTAAATAATTTAAAAAAAGGTACATTAACCTTTGTAGTTTTTTGAATAGCCTATATGTTAAACGAAATCTTCAGCTACCTACTTGCGAAATTCCATAATGATTGAGTCAGTAGATTTTGCGTGATGCGATAACAAACATCGATTTCGCATTTCATTTTTATAGATATAAGGATATATATCATAACATATATATATATTAAAAACAAATTAGGCATATCCTGATCACTAACATGAGCGATTTTTAGATGACAGAGCGTCATCTAGTGGAACAAAATTCAACTAAACGTTGATTTAGACTATTTCCTGGTATTTGGCCAACCCATTTCTTGATAAATCAAGAAAAGCAATCCACGAAGGCGTTTAGGGCTGTTGGCCCTCGTCAGCGTGGTGCAGGCTGTAACTCTACTGTCAAAAATATTTTTGTTCCAGCGGCTTCTTGAGAAATCAAGTAATGGGTATTTAAGGCCAAACCTTCGTATATACGCTAAACATGTAAAAAAAGGTCAGGTGTTGATGTTAAAAACAAATTAGGCATATCCTGACCACTAACATAACTGATTATAAGGCGACAACGTGCCATCTATATATAATAAATGGAAGCATTAAAACACGAATGTTTCTTTTTAAAATATAAAACAAACTTCTACTGTCCTTACTGCGATGAAAAAATATATTGGGAGGGCTTGGCTCATCATTGGTGAACTCTCCCAGCGGTTTCGCCAATTAAATCTACCAGACCGCTTCTTAGAGCTCTAATATTGTATTGAACGATTCTGATTATATATGCTATACTGAAGAGTGGAATCTTATAAATGGTATTCAAACAAACTATGGACATAAGCTTTTAGGACAGTAGAATTACATATAAATATTTTCATCGAGCAATGCTCTCCCGCAAACAATAAGTATAAGGCCAGTTAGGTATAACTAATTATAAGGCGATAAAATGTGACATCTATATATAAGTAATGGAAGCATTAAAGCACGAATGTTTCTTTTCAAATATAAAACAAACTTCTACTATCCTTACTGCGATGAAAAAATATATATAATTTATATACAGTAGAACTTGGAAAATTTGAACCTCTCTAATTCGAATATTTATCTTGGTCCCTAGACTTTTAAGCCTTTTATTCAAAACGTTTTTGTTGTGTTGTGCTCGTTGTTTTGTCAATAATCCACTCTGAGTCGTCGGAGCTCCCTTGGTAATTATAACTAGTGCCGGAATATAAGGAGAACACCACACACAGAGCCAGACGCATAGATACACCCTGCGCGCAGCCAAAACCGAAACCAAACCGCCTGGTTCCAGTCTCCGCCGGTTCCCGCCACACTGGTGCCGCCAGGCGCGAAGTGGCGTGAGGATTTTCGCCTGAACCCTCAAAAATTTTAATTCGAATTTTTGGATAAATCGAAAATTATTTTTGGTCTCTTGAGCTTCGAATTATCTAAATTCGACTGTATTAACATATCTGTATAAATTTTTTATTATTTTTAAAATTATTTTTTTCATATATGTGTGTGCTTGGTTGTATATATATATGTATCTAGAGAGGCATCTCTCATTTTAATTATGCATCAGATGGTGATGAAGAATGAGCCACAACACCAGTTTTGGCAAATACAGACAAAAGCCAACCTGCATACCATCGTTTCGGTTTATGGCCCTCATCAGTACTTTTATCTGAATTTTCCAAAACTGGTGTTGTGAGTCATTATTGATCACGACTAGTAAAGGTCTTTCACTAAGGTGATGAGCATAAGGCATCGTTCGGATGCATATTTAAAGGGAGAGGTGCTTCTAGGTACATAAATATATATCATCCCGCAACTTTATATTATGTATATGTAATACTGTTTGAGACACACATTAATATGTTATAATACCTTGAAAAAGGTTGGCGTTCAGCCAACCGAAATATCGGTAAAATAAATGATATTTTGATCCAATATATGCCTTTTTTATTAAAAAATAATATATAATAGTGTTTACATTTAAGACTTCAGACTTTAAAACCTTAGTCTTGAATACACCTAATTTATTCTCGATTAGGTTTTTGGCATAAGAATGATATTAAGGTTCTCTGGAAGGAAAATCTTTTGGTTTTAAATGGAGATTTCTACTAAAACAGAAGGTTAGGGAGAGAATATCTAGTGTATATTAAGATAATATTATGCAAATTAAAAAAATAAGAGGTAATTCTACCATATATATTGATTTTTCTATCAACTATGTAAATTAATAGATATTCAATTATGTAATTAAGGGATATCTATAATATAGCACACCAAGCAGTAGATTTAAGTACCTTACATGACGTCATCTGATGATGTCATACTTAAAGTTGATTGGTCCATAATGGCCAATTAAAGTCTCAACCTCTATTTGACATCGTTACCTTGATGATGACGGTGGCTATTTTAATTATGCAAATTGGAATTGTGAAAATTGTTGTCTGAACACAAATATTTACTTTCGACTTCATATACACACTTATGGACAAAGTTAAGGAAGTTGTACCTTTTAACATGTTTATTGGGATTCAGACAATAACTTTGAAAGATATTACAGTGACCTTTATTGAAGACACGCGAGATAATAAAGTGTGAATAAAATTACCCATGTCTCCTTTAAAAATACAGACGACCGCAACAACAAATTCTAAAACTTCCTTTTGTCATTGAGTTTAAATGTGAGTATGAAAAAAAAAAAAGTCAGGTTGTGAAATTAATCTGAGCCTTTTAGATGATAAATCAAGAAAAGCCAACCACGTACGCGTTTCGGGCTGTTGGCTCTCGTCAAATGTACCTTAACCATTAAACATTTTGCTCAAGCGGTTTCCCGAGAAATCAAAAAATGAATATTTAAGCCCAAATTGGAGTAAAAACGCTGAACATGTCATATTTTTTAATATATACTAATGGGCAAAACCTAAGGATGTAGAAAGCCTTGGATGTCACCGGTCGTCTATTTTTTGAAGGAGACAGAGGCAATTTTGTTCACACTTAGTTTATCATTTGTCTTCAATAAAGGTTACTGTGTATCAAATATCTTTCAGAGTTATTGTATGAATCCCGATATACATTCTAAAAGGTACAACTCCCTTAAGGTTTGTCTGAGTGTAGGTTAGATATTAGTAATTTTTATTTAATGTAACCCTTTTTACTGTTTTACAAATTTATTGGACATACATTGTATATATTGTTATTTCCAGTTTTAAAAAAATATACATATGTAAAAAAATAGGCACCTCTCCCTTCAAAATATATGAAAACAATACATTTGGTTCATTACCCCAGTTTAGAACGTTATGGTGGTGATGTAGAATGTACCAAATACCAGCTTTGGTAAATTCGGCTGATTCCATAACCCCTCACGTAGAAAGATATAAAATCGAAGCCGTCCCTGTACTGATGAAGGCCATAGCCCGAAACCATGGTATATAGGTTGTTAGCTTTGTTCTGAATTTTGGCTAATTCCGTATCACCACATTTCGTTTTATACTGAATTGATGAACTAAATTGCATTGTTTTAATGCATTTTAAAATAGAGAGATACCTATTTTGGTACATGAATACCATATTCCTGCAACCTTATGTCTTATATATTAGGTATCGCTCAAAAAAACTAATTAAGGATTTCGAATTTACAGTAATGTTTCACATATAAGAATTCGTCTATTCAAAATTAGTTTTATCTGATTAAAGAATTTTGTTCTGGAATTTTCGTTTCACGGAAATCTTGCAATTGCCTTTGGAAGGTTTATGGCTTATTGAGCTTCAAAAGGAAATTTCCTTTGGCTTCCATTTTTTGGTCGTTTTTAGTCAGTTGGTTCTCTTTTTGGTCTTAGGCAATTTTAAATCAATTTATTAAATGTTTTAATGCATTTTAATACGAGATATATATTCTATTAAAAACAAAATTGGTATTTTCTGACCGCTCACATGAGCATTTTAGATGGCAAAGCGCCATATAGTGGAAAAAATCAACTAAAGGTTGATTTAGCCTGTTCCAAAGATATTTGGCCAAACCAATTTCTTGATAAATCAATTTTATATTTTTCATATATATATATATATATATGGTAATTTAAACCAACAACTCTATATTGTATAATACCTATAACAAGATTGTCATGTTGTATATAGAAACAGGATGACAGGTCGACAGGATGACCACAACGAAGTATGACCAAAACAAAGGATGACCATAACGAAGGATGACCACAACGAAGAAGGTAAGAAGCCTGTCCAGATAGAAGCGACAAAGAGCAAAGATTGAGGAACCAACCCGCCATTCCAACAAAACGACCGAGCAATCTCTCCCCCAACAAGAGACTATATTCCAGGAGCAAGCTGTCAACACCCCAACGACATAGCCGAAGATCCCGCAAAATAAGCCGGTGAGAAGTTTCCCACCTTCGGCCTTGCAACACAACCACCTTCCCGGCGACATGCCGTCGTCGCCAAACAGGAGTTACAAGCTTCTACAAGCTCTACCTGGAGCGTCTTCCGCGTCATCAGGACGACAACTAAAGACCAAGTCTCCTGACTGAACAATCCTCAAAACTGTAAGTTTTAAAAGCCTACGTAACTTTCTCCTCATGCTCACAACTTGATTCTCCATAAATTTAATGTTTATTTTCACTGTAATCATTTTAAAATCAATTTTTACCATTTTTATATCATTTCAATTCAAATTTTAAATCTTTTACACCCTCATTTAACAATTTTTACTTTATTTTAAGCAATTTATAAATTTTAAGTCATTACTTTCAATTTTACATAAGGAAAAAAAATTATAATATTTTTAAATTACTCGAATCATAATTCTAAATTTATTTGTGTGTTTTTCTTAATATCTTATTTTCATAGCAAAACACCAATTTCTTAATCAAATACTCTAAACTTTGCAGAAATCATTGTTATGTTGACTATTTTATGTAAACGCCCCATTCAAATTATAAGTCACTATCACGCCATTGCCTTTTACAAGGATAATTTTCGCACTACCATAATCAACAATTCATAAAATATATTCAAATCTTAATAAACATAAGTGGAACGCATTTTGTTTTAATTGCAAAAATTGAAAGATACAATATCTTCAAAATTACAACTGGAAGAGTAACTGTCCTTTCCCAAAACTAGTATAAAATCCAACAAAGTTTCACTCCCTCGTGCTTTCTTTTTACATGCATAGTTATTAATCATCCACACATCTCTATCAACAAACTACAACACACTCCCCATCACTTTCTCCAATTGGCCACCATCTATTAGCGCGCGACTTAGCAACAAATCAATCTCGAGCCACACAAGCTCCATATCGTCGCCACTAAACGTGCCACATCCACTAACAGCCAAATTATCTCGATTTTTTTTGTACAACCACCACCCATGACTAGTAAATTTGTTATTCATGCTGAAACAGGTTGGATGCTGTACCAAAAACAACGACTTCACGTGAAACCTTTCTATTCAAATCACTTCACTCGTGTCACACAGCGCAACACAACAATTTTTCTCACTTAACAGGCCACAAAAACGCCTTCATGCCTGTGACACATCTAACCCCAAAGCGTGTCTACGTCGAAAGTCGCACTTTAACTCACATCTAAACCTGACATCATTGAATAATAATTTTTACTAAGTCCGCAACAACGTCGAAACACAACACTTACGAACACCGAGAAAACTACATCTTACAAATAGACCATAAAACGGCCAACAAGCTTTCACCACTCTCAAAGAGAGTTTAACCAGTAAACCAGTACCCTAACGTACATTAAAACCCTCAAAACTGTACTACAACAAGGATCTCCAAAACGTCTGTTATCTGACAGAGCGCCCGCTTTTACTTCAGAAAAATTCCGTAAATTCCTAATAACACATGGTATACAACCCCTACTCACCACAAGCAATAACCCACAAGCAAACGGTTTAATAGAACGCTTAAATGACACCATTACAGGCAAGCTCAGACTAGCTTATCTAGAAAATCCAAAAGCTTCCTTGACTCAACTAGTTAAGCGCATCACTTAAACGTAAAATAACCCACCCCATTCTGTCACAAGTTTTGGAAAACAACTACCTACTTAATGTTCAATGTTGTCCCCCCAAGATCTAAGAACTCATCTTAACCCATACCCCGAAATAACCAGAGCTAGAGAGATAGCCCGCTCTCGTACCCAAAATAAGCATAAAAAAGATAAAGAAACATTTGATAAGCAGCACAGAACACCACATTTCGAAGTGAATGATCTTGTTTGGGTCAAAAATTATAGACGATTGTCTCCAGATGTATATCTCAATGAATTCAATCATTTGACTCCAGATATCTTCGAGACGCAACTATTCCGAATTATACCGCCTACAACCTCGCAGCCAATCCTACATTTAAATCCAGATTTATTTAATATCGATCATTTTAAAACAAACCTCAAGTAGCGATCAGAAAAATTCCCGTTAAATTCAAAAACCTATTCTATCTACATACTCTACCACCAACCCATTTGGATCTGTATTACTTACTTACTTAACCTCTTTTACACAATATAAAGATATCTTTGAAACCACCAGATCCAGACTAGAGGAGAAATAATTCAAAGCACGTGCGCTGTAGACAAGCTCCATATCTCCCCCTTCAAATACAATACACATCGCACCCAGCTCACAAAGTTGTCATCTAAATATCCGCTATCGGAATGACCGCCATGCGTAACACGTGTTTCACATCAACCCTTTATAGTTCCTCGTGAATTTCACAAATTACCAGACAGAGAGTCATAAAAAATACCGCTAGATGACATACCAAAGACCCCAGTGATGAAAGACTAAGCATCTCTAGACAAAATTCCCGCGTCATTAAATCCATCGCCACTCTTCCCCCTATCTCGTCCTCCAGTAAATGAGGGCCGTGTCCTACATTCCTTTTTCTAACCTTTTACTACATTAGTAGTCGATATCTTAATCTAACCTTTTAAACATTTAGATATTTGAATTTGAACAAGACCTACACAAAATTGAACATTTTGATATTTTTAGATCCTGGGTAAATCGCTAATTTTTCTACATATCAAACATTTTACACGTTAAAGTGATAACAATATTTAATTATATTCTATTTTTGTATAAAATATTTTATTTTTTATTTTTACCTTTCAATTATATAATCACAAATTTTTAATCCAACATTATTTTTTTAAAATCAATTTTACTTTTATTTTTCATAATATTATTTTAGCATTACAAAACATTTAGTTGTTTTCAAAAATCACTATAATTTTCATTATTATTACTTTTATATATTACATGTTTGATTTTGTCCACTTAAACTTTATTCAACCACAATGATATTTCTATATTTTTATTCATTTTATATTTGTTTTTATACCTTATATAATATGAACATGTTTATCATCAACTATCGGGCATACAGCAATCTATTTCTCTAACCACTTCAGTGTACTTTTTACTACTATCTATTTCTCTCTCAGCCAATTGCTTCACATCAACGTAGAAAAACGACAGTGCTGCTTGACAATTTTTTTTCATAATTTCAACAAACTCTTTGAACATAGTTCCCCGGATTTAAAAATCCCAACTTCTGGCGTGAACACGTTTCAAAAGTTTATTTCAATCATCCGTAGAGCACAATCACCAACGCATGCACAAAGCGTTCACAACTCTAAATTTTTTAGCTCTAGCGGACCACAATCAACCTTTGATTTTAAGTCAAGTCAGATCACCTACTGTCGCTACAACAATTCTACTTATCGCATGGCTCCATTTCACCCCTTTCAATCATATTAATGAACAACTTTTTCTTCAACAACTTTTCAACTCAATAATCCTACAATTGTGACAAAGCACTGTAACCTTATACAGGATCACAGGTGAAACATTGCCTAGGAAGACGCTCAAGTCTATATCCTCGCTTTGCACCTGGACCTAAGTATTTGGTTGCCTGTGTAATACTTACAATTGCATATTCTTTAACCCCCAACCCTTTCCAACGCCCGCCAACAATCTCTTAGAACATCATTTTATTTTTTATCATCATTATTTTTTAGCAAACAAAGGTTTTATCTAAATTTCGCTTTAATAATGAATATCATAACTTTTAAATTAAACATAAGTTTTATTTTTATAATTTTCAGATATATCCAAACAAAAAATCTTGTTATAGCCCTTTTTAACCCTCACAGTTTAAATTAATTAAAAGAAATTTTAATTACTTACCTGTGTTAGAGAGGCTTTACCCGTTTAAACCCGGATAAACCCTTTCACTCCCGGGGCCCATCTATGGTAATTTAAACCAACAACCCTATATTGTATAATACTTATAACAAGATTGTCATATTGTATATATAGAAACACATCTATAAATAATTATACGCATGATTGACATGTGTCATTGCATCACCATATGTAATGTACTTTGTACAAACTGAGGATGAATAAATAAAACTATGTAATAGATTAAGAGCTGAGCTAAGAAAGAGGTCGAGAAAGAAATCCAACAACCCTAAAGAGGAATTTGGCAAGTCGTTGCCATCAAGGTTAAAGGGTGCAGAATATCGCAGACGTCCCACGAACTTTGCACCCGTTCAAAGTCCAAATTCTCGCATGTCTCCCCCCCCCCTCCCCCCCCTCGGCAAAGATATAAAACATCTGCCCTAGCCGAAATGTTACTTTTACAGTCACTTCACCATCGGCGTGAGCCCTTGTCGGTTGTACCCAGGACCACCTCATCGACCATGTAAAACAGTAAGAATTCTTCTAACTCCATCTTGCTCTTAGCTCGACTCCTATCTGTTCACGGAACTTTCCTACTACAACTGTGTCTTCGTATTTTGTGTGTGGACATTCCCAAACTTTCCACTCTGCCTCGACCACGACTGCCTGTACTCTGTGAGAACTGTTAAAGGTCCTCCAAGATGCAGAGAGGTACTGGAAAACTCTCCACGCCCTGACTGTCCCTCTCGGTTACTACTGGTTTGACCCTCGGTTACCACAGCTATAGCGAGAGCCCACAGGATATCTCATCACAGCTATAGCGAGAGTCGACAGGATACCTCATCACAGATAAGTCGACAGGACCTCATCACATATATATGAAATTTTTTCCCGAGAGTCAAAATCTCTTCCGTCAAAATAGACGCTGAAGCTAAATTTGCCAAGACGGTCAATAGACGGCACTTAGTGTTTACCATCTATTCAGATGAGAGAAGCAACCTATATATATGAGAAAGCCTTCATTTAGCTTCTCAATGAGCTTTTTCTTTAATGGTAAGGTGCCATCTATCGAAATAAATATGAACTAAATATCTATTTCATTTTTTCATTCCATTATATTAGTGAAATCAACTTTTATCTATTTATTAATAATAAGGATTGATATGTTTTTAAAATTTCATAACAATAGCTCTTTGATTCTCAGTCACACCTCGAGATGCGGGTGTATTGTAGGCAAGAAGATGGACGTTTTTGGTGATCATAGCATTTCATTTTCAGAGCTTAACTCACTTTATTCGGTAGTTTGCAGTATTAGGCATCGGTGATAGTCTGACATGTCTTCTGGAAATCTGTAATCCAAGTCATCTGTTAAGAAATCTCTAAAATAATTCACAAAAAACAGACAAAAATGACATTTCTTCTTGAATTCTGCACTTAAGCCTTATAAGAAATGAGTCGCAATGTTTCCACTCCATGATAATCTCTTTGACCTCTGGAATATACTGATAGATTCATAATTCATTCCTTGTTAGTAGGCGATCTATAAATTCTTTTCGTCTTGCTTCAAATGATTCAACACTACCTTGATATGTCGAAACAGGTTTATTTCTGTAAAATGAATCAATAGTCGTTGAACCCAATCTGCTGACATCTTTGACATCTGCAGTCCTTTGTGAATAATTAACCATAACATTGCTTCTTTCATCAGCCTCTTTCAGTCTCATTAATGATCTTTCGATTGATTATTCTTTAGTGTAATAGAGGATGAAATCCATTATATATAATATATATTAGCTTTATTGAGGCCGCATCGTCTGCGAATGATTGTCTTCCCTTATTGTATCGTCTGCTAGGAATATGTGACCTGTTTGAGAATTTCTTTTCGCCCGTTGAAGAACGATGTCGTTCTAAAGCTAGCAAATAAAGGTGATGTAAACAAGAAGCTCCTTTTTGTTCTTTTATATTATCGCAATATCGAATTTATTTTCTGCCTTAAAACAGTGTCACATGGTCGGGTTAGTATTTCTATAAACAGTGATCATTTCAATGTCGATTTGCCGTCCATTGTAATCCTTCAAATGAAGGAAATTAATCATACTGAGAGAAAGAGCGTATATATCATTTCCTTACTTTGAGTTAATTCATTCTATGGTTTCATAAAACAAACAACAGAAACACCTCTAATTTGTTCATTTATAGCATTATACATAAAATGATAGCTTATTTACCTAATACATTTTATCGATAAATCTTTCACTTCTTTCTCAGGAATAATTAAAACCTTATATGATATACCTACCACACACGTATTTATTCTAAAAATTGCACGTGAAAGAGGGGGAAATATTGCTAATTAAAAAATATAAAAACCATATATAATTAATTTAGCTTTTTAAAAAAATAACGTATCTATAATCTAAAACCCAATAGCGTGATTTTTAGATAATAATTTAGAATACATTATATACATCTCAATTAAAGTGCAAAATACATTTTTTTGTTTTATCAAATAGGTAAGGTAGAAAGACACATAAAAGAGTTACCTTAAATAGAAAAAGCAGACCTTTTATTCAAAGAAACATTATATACATTTTTTTTAAAATAAGAAATTTAATAAAATAATATTTCCAAATTATTTTAAAGCTATTTTAATAATAAATTAGCTAAAATATATTTGGTTCTTCTGAATTAATAATATTTTTTTTTTCCAAACCAAAGAAAAACAATTTAATTTTCCTAGAATTTAAGATCAAATTTTTATTTTAAAAATTTAATATTTGATAGCATTTAAAAATTTCTACATAATGTTGTTTTTAACCTCACAATATACAAAAATATACCTGACGGAATAAAGTTAATAAAGTATTTTGTAAATTTCAATTTAGTGGAACGAAAAGAAAAAGGGAAATGTATATTTTATTTAATGTGGAAACTTTAATTCAATTAGTAAAGAAATTGATCATATATTTATTCAAATAAATTTATTTGGTTAGAGTATTTCAAACATATGGAAAATTTCGACTACTTGAAAAAAAGAAAATATATTTATATTTTAAACAACTAATCGTATAATAAATAAATTTATGATATACTATCTTTCTACTTTAAATTTATAATCTATTTACTTCTTATTTAATTTAAAAATTAACATATTATTTTATTTTTGCTATTTGATTTTTATATTTAAAAAAGTATATATACGTATAAATATAGATACTAAATAAAATATAAACAAATTATATGTTAAATTTAGTTAAGAAATCGAGGCATATACGAGTATAGTTATTTAATCAGTCAATAAATATTGACACATTTTGAAGAAGAATATATTTAATATATTTTACCAAAAAACATTTAAACATCTATATTCGTTTATATATACTTTTTAATGTTGATATTATATTAGTTTGGGCTTAGGTTTTACATATTTATTTTCTTTCCAAGACAAATTTTGACTTGGTTCGTAATCAAATTACACCATTGCGTTTTTCTCTGTTCCTTCACAAACAGAACATTGTAAATAAAGCTAAGAAGTTTGTTTTCATTAGACCTTTGTGAGAAAACTAACTGAATAATAGAAAACAAGCTATATATATATATAAATGTGTGTAAAATAGTTATTTATTTTATTTAATAAATATATTTTATTGATATAAATATTAAATTATATAATATGTTAAAATTATAAATATATCTTTTTATATAATGTTTTAACTACAAATAGAGTATTTATATTCAGTGAATTTTCCGCAAATAAAAACACAGTTTGGAGAAATGTGTATATTTTTGAGAGAGATTAAAAAAATGACATTGATCATTTCAATAAAAACAATTTTTTTATTTGTTGTATATATGTAGTATACTTTGAGTTAGATAGTTAACAACCTTCTTCTGATATTTATTATAACCCCATATCTATATAAAAATATGTATCGACCTTGTAAAAATGGATGTAACAAATAAACAAAGAGGCAGAGGTAGACCAGACGGCGACAACCAACGGCGCCAGAAGGTGGCGTGATTACAGGAGCCAATAAGGACTCACCGCCATATACGGGGGTCCAGTATAAAAGGGCCCAGAAAATGAGACAAAGTAGTTGTTTTCAGAGTGACGCCGTTATACGGCCGGTCGGATCTCTCACCCCTTCTTCTATCCGCGAGTAGGCTTAGGACATCCGCGGCGCCCGTGGTTCGACTGCCTTCGTCCGTGGTCTATCTCTACCTCTTGGAGCTACCATCTAGACCTGCCTCTGTCCCTTTCTGTCCCCGTGCGGGAATCCCATCACGCACCAACGACCACGACTGCCCAGTACATTCCACGTCGGCTTATTCGGGGTTACTACAGAACGCGTTTAAGTCGACAGGATAACTGAGGACAGCAGCATGCAGAGGATGACGGAGGTCGGAGACGAATACGTCGCGGATGCCCTCACCAACATGCAGCCCCACTGCGAAGACCTAGTAAGCCGCCTAACAGACGCCATTCGGGGACTAGCCGTGTCTCGTGCGGAGGAGGCCCTTATCTCCCCTTTCGACGGATCCTACGCAGCAAGCAACTTCATCCAGCAACTCAAGCCCGAATCATCCTTTCCAAGGTACTTTATATCTATCTACCTGTCTTCCATGCCCCCACTTTCCTGCTATTTTAGTTTTCTTATCTTATTATTGAAGCGCAAAAACTGGATGTTTGTTTGTTCCCTAACTCCTCTCTTAATATTTTATTTTATACGACAATATTTCGTATACATATTACATTTAGTCCCGGAATTATTCAGGTAACTTCAAAATTATATTTAAACTTTTAAAAATAACGCAGTTAGCAAAAATACGCATTTAGCTCGACGTTAAGCTCGACGTTAGCGACACGCTCGGCCATTGATTGAAATAAAACGAAATAATTTGATATATAAATATTCGTAATTCGTAAATTCGTAATATATAATTATTTGATTTTAAAATAAAATATTTAATAATATTCATACTTTTCATACTTGCCTTCTCTTTTCTAATTTTTATAGTCTAAATATTTAAATGCGTACTAATGCGTACTAAAAATGCGACATTTTTCATTTTAGTAAATCATTTTTCATTTTTAACATTTTTAACAATTTAACATTTTTCATTTTTAACTTTTTTTCTTTTTCAACACTTTTGCAACTTTTATTTACAAATAAATTTGTTCATTTTAGCACCGTTTTTATTTTGTTAAGGTCTTTTTTCATATTTTTTATATTTTAAGATTATCTATAATATTATCTAATTATCAATGCGCAAAAAATGTCTGTTTGTCTGTATGTATGTTTGTTCCCTAACTACTCTCTTAATATTCTATTTTATTTAATTTAATTACGCCATTATTTAATTATTTATTTAATTATTTAATTACGCCAGAAATTGGCTATTTTAATTTTTACAAACATATATTTATATTCTTTATTCGATATTTAGTTAATATTTATTTTGATATTTAGTGAATATTCAAAATAGACGCTCAAAATAAAATAGAATAAAATTTCAATATATATCGAAAATTGATCTATGTCACATTGTTATAGTGTAACGTTTTTTTTTTGCATTTTTACACTATACATTTTTACACTATACTATAAAATGTTGATATTATGCCGTGAGAGTACAACTGAGAGTACACACTAAATAAAATAGTAAGAATAATATAATTATAAATGCAATATATAAAAATATTAGAATGTTATCAAAAAGGTGCTTTTCAAATTAAATTAAAAGGACCTTAACAAAACTAAAACAGTACTCTAAAATAATGTTATTTCCAATTAAGGTTTTTCAATAACGAAAACATATTGATGTTAGAGTTTCAAAGAAAATCTAAAAATGAAAATGTTGTTAAAGTAAAAAATTAAATTGTTTTTTATTGTTGTCTCTTATAAATGTCTTAAAGTTGCAAAACCTATATATATAAAGAAAAAAGAATGACCGTTTCTCTTTATTATATATTAATTAATATATAGCTCAATTGTTTTTGACTTATAGGCAGGATTGTATGTGTTGTTATTTATTTTATTAGAGCGACGTAAGGCGCGCTAAATTTGCTAGTATAATATATAATGCCTATTTTCTTAGTTATAGCCCTTTTTCCCAAATTTTTTAAATATCAATTTTGCCATAGTTGTTTTACCTTTTAAATTGCACCACCCCTTTAATCCTTTTAAACATTATTTTGCTCTGCGTAATTTGTACCTAAAATGTATCTCACATTCCATAGTTTACTTTTGAAAGTTTGCAATTAGGTTTAATCATTTACAACTATAAATTCTAAATACCATATGTAAAACAGTCGGCCAAGAGGACAACAACAAAATCAATGTACCTATTTTATCACATCTTCAATATTTTATTTAACTATCTTTAACATTAAAAAAATCATATTTCCACTATATTTTCGATATGACCGCAATACCTTATGGCTTCACATTTTCATCTTTTGTGTTTAAATTCCCTAACTTTTGATATTTTGATATTTTTCTCATTTAACTTCATTACTTAATGTTATTATTTCAAAATTTTACATTTTAAACTCCATTGCTCATTTACTGTATTAATATCTAAAAACGTTTCTGCCAAAATATAGATATAGCAAAACCAATCAGCACATGCACTAACCACAAATAATTATTCCTTTTCAGAAAAATGTCCATGTTATTTTTTTATCTCCCATAACTTTTTTTAACCCTAATTGCCAGCTAACTGATGCACGAACTAAATTGTCTCACCCTAATTTTCCGACCCAATTTAATCTCCTATTGCATAACTATCAACACATATTTTCTGAAAACAAATTTGATGTCCTCACTTTAAACATCCCCCCGTCAAAATTAACACTACGTCTAACATAATAATTACACTCAGGCCCTACACAGAAAGCGTCCCTCATATATCCTGATCTATCGATAAAAGTATTCACAATATTAACTCGATTAGAAAAACATTTGGTACACAGGCGCCACTGAGTGGCAAACAATCCATGTTACATAAATAGCTATTATATTACCGTCCTCCCAAAAATAAAACACAACGCCCGCCACCGCGGTGTTCAGTTTGATTATATAGGCTGCTCGAGCTCGACTTTCTCGCGCCACTTTGGCGCCTGACCGTTAGATTGTCGCCTGTTCAAACATACATTTTTATTTCGCACTTTTCTACATTGTTCACATCAATTTTAATTCCTCTCGCATATCCCATATTCCATTAACACATTTCGCATGATCATAACACATTTAGTTATACACTAGTTAATTAATTAATTCTTTTAGAGCCTACCTTTTCCCAAAGAATTCCCACCCACGATTTCAATATTACAGATTAAATTTAATATCCTTCTAACAGAGGAACCTGCCAGATTAAAACGGATAGGAAAATTATATAAAATCCCTTTTATAGCAAATCTTATTTTATAATGTTATAGGATAGTTTATCGTTTTGTCAACCCCGTTTAAATATTAGGTCCCCACCATCTCTAAAATCGATCCTGTACATGAGACCAAAGGAGACGCCATCTTGGCCTCCTAAAAGGACAATTAAATCCCCAAAATGGCGTCCTTCGCCACGACAATATTCCAATCTTCATCCCAACGACAACCAGCTCAAGGCCACATTGCCTCCCCGTAGGCCAAATTAGAAAGACATCAGTAATCTTGCACCTACACCCAGACATTGTGTGTAAATATGTTCCCTTTTTTCAGGAACGAATATTTTTGTTTTCTTTTAACTTTTCTCTCATTTATTTGTGAATAGACTTACAGTTTTACTAGTTTTGTGGTGTTGGACTTTGTTTTTTAACTTACAGATGTAGATAAAACATTTCAATATTAATCGATAATATCATTTTGTTTATTAACCATCAACATTAATGCCATCAACTACCAATCAACCCTTTATATATTATTACCTTTAATATTTTTATTTTCTTTTTTTTTTTCATCATGTTTAGACTTAGAATTTTACAACTTCAACTATTTTAGGCACCATTTTAAAAAAACCTACACCTAACAATATTTATAATATTTCTTAAACAGATAAAACATTTATCATTTTATTTTCTTAATAGATTTTCAAAATGTTATTTTTGACGCTTCCCTTACAACCTCTAACTCTATCCCATGAACCTTTCCTCCCAACCTTTTACACCCATCAAGAGATTATTGTTCGTCAGCCATTTTTTTTCATTGATTAATCCGACTGGAACAATCCTTCCTCGCTATACCATTCCCAATAGTGAGTTCAGGATATCCAGCGCGATCTTTTTATTTTTTTTTCTCATCGTCCGGCTCATCATTTTTTCATTTTTCAACTTTTTCTTTTCACCACACAAGTCGGACACAATCAAAATTGACAGCAATAAATCTCTTACATCCACCTCTCCTTTTCCGCATTCTTCAATCCTCCAACTACCTTCCAAGGGGTTCCAGTTCGCCGAACATTTTTTTTTATTGATTAATCCGACTGGAACAATCCTTCCTCGCTATACCATTCCCAATAGTGAGTTCAGGATATCCAGCGCGATCTTTTTGTTTTCTTTTTCTCATCGCCCGACTCATCATTTCAATTCACCATTTTTTCAAATTTTCATTTTTTTTCATAATTCAAACGGGCACAATCATTATGGACAACAGGGATCCCTCCTACCTCTACCTCTCCCTTTTACATCCATCAATCTTTCCACCTCTTTTCACTGTCTGAGCTAATGATGTAGATGGAATGTCTTAGGCCTTCTGTTAATGAAAACAATGCCTCACTCAAACAAGTTCGCATCGCATTCCCTTTTTCAACCTTAGCGTCACATTATACGTTCAATCAATAAACTAACTTCATTTTTTTTCCTCTCATCTTTTATGTAATAAGATATTATTTTCCTTGTACGATTCATTTTTACCATATTTACCATTTTGTATTATATACTTTCTCTTAATCTTTTATCATTCATTTGGTGCGTTTTTATTTTTATAACCTTGATTTTTATTTCATTGATACACCACCATTACACAACATCTTTCTCTTTTTAACTTGTAGCTTAATAATAATTTTAACTAATTTGTATACAAATTATTTCTTTTATTTTTTTATATAATAGGTTTGCTAGGGCATCATTCAATACATGTCATTCCCCCAACCAAACCTTCATCACCCGGGGACACATTCTGTAGTATATTTTGAGTTAGATAGTTCACAACCTTCTTCTGATATTTATTATAACCCCATATCTATATAAAAATATGTATCGACCTTGTAAAAATGGATGTAACAAATAAACAAAGAGGCAGAGGTAGACCAGACGGCGACAACCAACGGCGCCAGAAGGTGGCGTGATTACAGGAGCCAATAAGGACTCACCGCCATATACGGGGGTCCAGTATAAAAGGGCCCAGAAAATGAGACAAAGTAGTTGTTTTCAGAGTGACGCCGTTATACAGCCGGTCGGATCTCTCACCCCTTCTTCTATCCGCGAGTAGGCTTAGGCCATCCGCGGCGCCCGTGGTTCGACTGCCTTCGTCCGTGGTCTATCTCTACCTCTTGGAGCTACCATCTAGACCTGCCTCTGTCCCTTGCTGTCCCCGTGCGGGAATCCCATCACGCACCCACGACCACGACTGCCCAGTACATTCCACGTCGGTTTAATAATTAATTGTAACCACAGAGTGTGTGTGAGCTCACAGGTAAATAGGCGCTAACCGAAACAAAAAAAGGTTCCTTTGTTCAATATTAGTTTCTCTTTTATATTTTGTTCTCTCTCTTGTAAATCAATAAATAAAATGTTTAATTAATAATTATTGGAATCAGTTTCATTAATAATTCTAAGCAAAGTCAACAATTGGTAGCAGAGCGTGGTTATTCAATATAAAGCTCAAAAGGAAAATATTTAATCTGAAGATTAAGCAAGAAGTTTATTCTGATCGGTAAACTGAAGCACTTCTAAGATGATTAAAGGTATTTATATAGATTAAGTTAAATTATATCTATATATGGAAGGTTTAAAAGCTACCAAATATTTAAATAAATTCGAAATATATATTTGTTTTTAAATTATATTGGTTTGTTTATATTAGCTCAAAAGGCGAAAATGGCTGAATATAATTTTTTATGCCAAACAAAAATTGAACCATTAACAGGAACTAATTATCAAATATGGGCGTTGAAAATCGCCGCATTTTTAAGAGGAAGAAAATTATTTAAATGTGTAATTTCCGATCCAGAACCTGATATGGAAGACAAAAGTTCTTCGGAGATTTGGAGTGATAAAAATGATGAAGCTTTTGGGATAATCATAACAACATTGACTAATGAACAAGCTGGAATGTTCATAGGAGAAACAAATGCTAAGAAAGTATAGGACTCACTGAGAAAAACATACACAGGCAATTTGGAAGATACAATTATTGATATAGGCTTAGAATTAAAGAACATTAGAATGAAAGATAATGAAACTGTAGATGAATATATAACAAGAGCAAAAAATATTGTTGCTAGAAGTTCATCATCAGGGCATCAATTTACCACAAGAGAACTTTCATTTCATATTGTCAGAGGCATACATCCAAGGTATGAAAATATTGCTATTGTCTTACGATCTAAGAGAGAGGCAACAGTAGAAGAGATTCAACAAACTCTAAGAGAAGAGGAGTCAAGAAGAAATATGAGATTAAATCAATCGGTTGAGAATGGGCATGAACAAGCATACAGAATTAAAGATAGAAAAGTTAAACAATTTCAGCCAAAAAGATGTTTTGTTTGTAACAAAAAAAGGACATCTAGCTAATGATTGCTGGTTTAGAGATAAACAGAAACAAGGATATCAAAAGAAATGGACTCCTGATTATAGAAATCACAGATACAGTGTAGGGAATATTAAAATAACATAATGGATACTGCGAAAAGAGGAATTAATGAGCAAGCATTTGAAACATATGTAAAAGAATTTGAAGATTCACCAGATGGGAGAAATGATAGGCAAATATGGTGTATAGATTCAGGATGCACCGCACATTTAACCCCAAACCTAACTTTGATGGAAAATGTGGTAGATTATGAAAGTCAAATCAACCTAGCTGAGAAGGGCAAAACTACCCAAGTCACAGCCAAAGGAGATATGAGACTTACTACATGCACAAGTGAAGGCCAAGAAAATATTTGCATCAAAGATATCTTACATGTACCAAATCTAAGAAATAATATCTTGTTAACTTTATTAACATCATGAAACGCGATATCCCAAACTCAGGGATATTTGCGTCAATACATTTCACTGCATTACAGCAATTCGGCTATATACAATCCTGTTCAATTCATTATTTTACATAAATTAACTGAAGAAAATTGTTCAAAGAGAAAAACAAACAACAAAGCAAAACACACAGAGCAAGCATCGCAGTTCTTTTTTTTTTTCTAAGATTCCTTCTCTTTTTTCCAATTCAAGAGAAAGTTGTATATGTATTTACAAAATTGATCAAAATTTTTATACTTTTCTTTTTTGTCTACAAATTCATCAAGCTGACCAATACGACCAAATCTATTTTCCCTAAAATCCCGGAAAATTGGGCACTCCAGAAGTAGATGTCTCGCGTCTTGAATTTCACCTCCGCAGAACCACCTGGTTCCTTCACGGCGCCGATAGTTGCCAAAAATTTCCCAAAATTGCCATGATCTGTAATGAATTGGATATTATAAAAATTTGGACGGAAAAATCTTGGAATTCCTAATACGAAAAAGCTTCTGAAAATTTCATTAGTGTTCTCAAAAATTTCATTCATTTTTGCGTGTAAGAATGATTTGACTATACTTGGAGCATGGGGTTCGTAAGTAATTAGATCTTCAATGGACATTTGAGCTAGATCAAATTTGATTATTCTGGATTCTATATAGTCTGTTAGGAGTGGAATTTTTACCAAGCTATGCACACAGTTTGATGAAGTGGTTTTGTATGCTCTAACTGCCCATAAAATGATCTGGTACTGCATGGAGTTCAGTTTTTGTTTACAACGATTGTTTAAATATTTGAACCAAATTTCAGAACCGTATGTAAGTACAGGCCTAATGATTGTTTTGAATAAAGTTAACCTCTTTTCAGTGTCTAAACCCCACATATTGCCACTTAGTGAACATAATAAATTTTTCATACGTCCTGCCTTACACAGAATATCATTAACATGCGGTGTAAAGTTAACTTTGTTTTTCCATTTGTGATTAGAAAATTTCATTCCCAGAATTTTTACTTGCTTGACCGGCATTATTATATTGTTATTAACCTTAATAGGTATTTTTTGTCTGTTATGTAGGTATAGCATATTAGTCTTCTCTGTACTGATCGTTAATTTATTTCTATTACACCATTGGATCACATAATTTAAGGTGTATTCACTTGCGGTTTTTAGTCCTTCAATAGTCTTATTCCAGCAAATTATTGTAACGTCGTCTGCATAACATATAATATCTGCATTCATTGAATCAAAATTTATCAACAAATCATTTAGCAAAATATTCCATAGAAGTGGAGATAAAGGTCCACCCTGTGGACATCCTTTAGTTAGTTTCTTATAAAAGGTTTCTGATTCGTATGTAAATTTCACCTCCCTTTCATTATTCAAATAAGATTTTATGATCCGTATTAAATCTGAAGGAACATCATCATTATCCATTCTTTTTATGATAGCAGGCCACCATGCATTGTCGAATGCACCCGCAATATCTATAGCTTTCAAGGAAGTCAATTCTTTTTGTTTATGTTTCAATATAGTTTCTATAATTTTATCCATTCCAGTAATTGTTGATCTAGATTTCATAAAACCATGCTGCCTTGAGCTCATTAAATTATTCTCTAAATAATAGTTACTTAATTTATTTTTTATTATATTCTCAAATGTTTTAGATAGATTAGATGTCAATGATATAGGTCTATAACTTTTATTTATTTCATAATTCGTTTTGCCTGGTTTTGGAATTATTTTTAAGAATGATTTTTTCCATTCATCCGGATAATATCCCATTTCTATACATTTATTGAATAATTTATGCAGAATTGGGATTATTTTTATTTTAGCCTGTCTAATCATATTGTTACTAATGTAATCAGGGCCCGGTGCTTTTTTAATATTTGTTTTTAAAATTGCTTCCTCTATTTCCTTAGATTCGATATAAACACTACTTTTATTTTTATATTTAGGCGTATAATTTCTAATCAAAATATGATCATCTTTATCCAAACCTCCAATATCATCCTGAAATAGATCGTTCATTAAACTTTTTATTTTGTCGGTCTTTAAATGATCTGGTAAATTATCTATTAGTGGTAATCCTAAATTTCTATTTTTCGATCTCAATGACTTGAGTATCCTGTAAGCATTACCAAATGAGTTATTTGAATGACTTTCTTCTATAAAAATTCTCCAACTCGCTCTTTTTGCCTTTTTACTTTTATTTAAATATTTATTTCTCATTGATTTATAGGTCTTTTCAAGGACCTTTCCATGTCGGTAATACAAATTTCTAATATAGTGGAAATCGTTTTTCATTTTCTCCAGCTTCCCATCCCACCAGTATGTATTTGTTTTATGATATCCGCTTCTTGTCTTGACATTTAGTGACAGATAAGCTGCCTCTTTAATTATTTGTGTGAGAGTCTTTACAATGTTGTCAATATCTTTGATGTTTGACGCGTGGTTTATCATGGTGATAATATTATCTACGTCTTGTATTGCTATTTTTTCGGTAAATGTTTTCCAATCAGCATCTTTTTCTATAAATTTCCATGTTGAGTTTTGAACTGTCCTTTGCCTGTTAAAATTGTGATAAATGTCAAAGGTTATTGCTACGTGATCTGAAATGTGCGTCAATATAGTCGTCTTCCAGTTTTGTACCAAACTTATTGATTTTTTGTTTGAAATCGTAAGATCTATAAAGCTAGAATTTCGGCAGGTGGGTATCTTAAGATTATGAATAAATAGGTTATGTTCATCTATGATGGAGTGGAATTTGAAACCATTGGAGTTTGTTGTCGGATCAAACCAGACTGGGTGTCTAGAATTAAAGTCACCACATAGTATAATAGGTTGTTGATTGTAGGTCTCCAGAAGCTCTTGGATAAATTTTCGATGAGTGTCATTAAATCTATGTGAATGTATATAAAAGTTTGCGATAATAGTATTTGATTTTGCTGAATTTAATAAGGTGGTTGTACAAAAGGAGTTTGTGAATTTATTGATTTTATTAAATTTTAAACTCTTATTCATAAAGATCGTTGCAGTGTAAATTTGTTCATCTGTCGTTGAATGCACTATTTGAGATTCCAAATCGAAAATTACATCTCTATCAATCAGATAAGGTTCCTGTATTAGGATGATATCTGGTGGGTTGTCTTTTATAGAAGCTTGAAGCTCATTCAGTGCCAAGATACTTTTTCTTACATTTAGTTGTAAACATTTAATTCCTTTTCCCTGCATGATATTCAAACTAAATAAACAAAAATCTTAGCTGCGAAATTTGCCTAATTGTCGGTTGGATGATATCTCGTTCGTTGGATAATTCTATCTATCTGTATTTTGTATAGAGGACAGTCCGAGGAATTAGCTCTATGATTCGGCGAGTTTCTAAATTTAGGATGTTTTAGACAGTTATAACAATTGCAAATTTTTGAACAGTCATGAATTCCTTGCGCGCCGCATAATTTGCATATCTCGACGTTAGTACAATCGGCCAATTTATGGTTGGGATTAAATTGAAGGCATTTCTGACATTGTTTTACCAGAATCTTATCTTCCACAAAACAGCGTTCAAAGTCAGTATATAATTTATTATTCATATTTTTAAGGATCTGGTAAACCTTTGGAGAAACCCTAAGAACTATATTGTGGTGGGGCGTGTTCGATTTCATGCTAAACAGAACATGGATATCATTTTCCATTTCGTTCAATTTGTTAGTATACGAATTAGTCAACAAGGGAAATTCAGTTATTTTCAATAAGGATGGAGCAAAAATTTATAATGAAGGGAATGATTCAGTTGCGGAAGCATATATTAAAGATAGAATGTTTATGATGGAAACAAAACTAAGAAATGTACCAATAGCAAAAAATGAAAATGTCATGGTTATAAATACACATTTATCAAATAAAAATAGTAATATAGGTTTATGGCATAAAAGATTAAACCATTTAAATGAAGAATACATGAAAAAAATGATTCAAGGACATATTGTAAGAGGATTGGATCTAAAATTTGAAAGGTTACCAGAGTGCGAAGCATGCATAATGGGAAAACAGGTTCAGAAGCCATATAATATTACAGAAAATTATACAGTTAAGCCCCTGAAGTTGATTCATATGGAATTATGTGGACCAATGCCATGTCAATATTTAGGAGGATCTAAGTATTTTCTTGTTATAGTAGATGATTACAGTAGAAGAATCTTTGTATATTTCCTGAGATCAAAAGATGAGACCTTTGAAAGATTTGAAGAATTTAAAGCAAGAGCCGAAAACGAATTAAGTCTTAGAATAAAAGATGTAAGAACCGACAATGGAACTGAATTTTGTAACTCTAGATTTGAAGGACTTTTCAAGAGAAATGGGATCCATCACCAACTTACCACAACATACTCACCACAAAGTAATGGAGTCGCAGAGAGAGTGAATAGGACTCTTATAGATACAGCAAGAACCTTACTAATTGACTCAAAATTACCCATGAAGGTTTGGGCAGAGGCAATTGCTACAGCTACATACATTCGGAATTGTACTCCCCACAGGTCTATCAAGCACCATACACCTATGCAGAGATGGAATGGCAGGAAACCATCGGTCAAACACATTCGAATATTTGGATGTTTGACACATTGGCTTGAGAGCAAACCAAGAAGTAACAAGTTTTCACCAGAGGGTAGAAAGGGAATATTTATTGGTTATTCCATTAAAAGAAAAGCCTACAGAATATATGATATAATGACAAAGAGAATCCATGAAGTCAGATCAGTAAAATATAGTGAAGATAAGAGAGGAATTGATTATGCAAATGATATTCAGGAAGATACTAATTATGATAATTAGACCAATAAAGGAAATTGTGAAGAAATGGTTGAAGACTTTCTTATCTTGAAAGAAGACAATCCTGTCACAGAGAGTGAAATGAAGTCTCAGGAGGATACTTCAGTAAAACCAGGTGTTGACACTGAAAATGACTCAACACAAACTGAACCAATACAGGAAAGATGTGTAAAAGGAGGAAGAAAGAAAGGAGAAACAAAGAGCATCTTAGAAGAACGGCACAAAGCAAGACTTGAAGAACAAGAAAGGAAATTGATTGAAGAAGGAGTTCGACGCTCACAAAGAATAAAATATAGGAATGATGCAAACTTAATTATGGAAATAGATCATTATATCCCGGAGAACTTTAAAGAAGCAATGGATAGTGGAGAAAGAAATGAATGGCACAAAGCAATGGAAGAAGAGCTCAGTGAGATAGAGAAGCATAAAGTATGGACACTAGTACCAAGGGAAAATGGCATGAAAGTCATCAATAGTAAATGGGTCTACAGTACGAAGAAAACATCAAATGACGGCATATATAAAAGGCCAGACCAGTTGCTGTTGGATGCAATCAAAGATATGGTGTGGACTATAAGGACAAACTACGGAAATGTGCAGATAGCCTTGGACTTGCTGATTAGGGCTTACACACAGGGGAGCGTGTGTTGTATATATATTAATTAATTGTTACCACAGAGTGTGTGTAAGCTCACAGGTAAATAGGCGCTAACCGAAACAAAAAAAAGTTCCTTTGTTCAATATTAGTTTCCCTTTTATATTTGATCTCTCTCTTGTAAATCAATAAATATAATGTTTAATTAATAATTATTGGAATCAGTTTCATTAATAATTCTAAGCAAAGTCAACATTATTTTATTAAGTACATTTTAAAGAAAATATCTTTGAAAACCTTATATTTGATATAAACCTTTCTAAATAATTTATATTTTTTAAATATGATGATTTCGAATATAATTTCGCAGCAAAATCATTGTCTTTTAGGAGAGAGTGTGTAAAATAGGTTTATGTAATTAATTAAATATCAAAAGGTTGTATTTATGAGGGTTTCAATAGGTAAATTTCAAATCAAATTTTAAAAAGGTTATTTTATTAAATATTGTTATTTAATTTTATAATGTTACAACATTATAGGATTATTAATAATATTTCTTGGGCTGCGAAAGACACTTTTTATTCCATTTTTTCAGTTCTAGTGTTATTTTCGCATTTTTTTATGTATTATCAATGTAATATTTAGATCGGAAATTCGTATGGGTTTTCAGTTGGGAACGGATATAGAAAGGCATACTGATAAAAAGGTGGTGGAAGCCAAAATTTTGAAATCTTTCTGTAAAAATCTTTTTTTTTTAATCTTGGGACGAAAACAAATAGTGAAAATAAAAAAAAATAATTTCTCCAAACAACCGTGTATTACAAACCGTTCTTCAACCCCAGCTATATCTGATTTTCCTTCTATTGCCTTCTCAGCCATAAAATAAATACGTTAACTAAACGTATCCACATAGCCATTGCTCACTTCAAACCTTTAAAACAAAATAAAAATGCGCCAAAATATCCACAATAACATTTAATTTAAGACATTTCTATAACTTCTATGAGATTCAGAACATCCCAATTTACAATTCAATATTGTAACAAAGTATTTATTAATTTTATTATTTTTATTAACTGAGTGGTCATTTTTATGTTTATATTTTGTTACTCTGCGAATTTCCCTCGTGGCTTATCTTTTGTTTACCATTCATAGTTTATTCTTGCCTGATATAAATTGTTGTCTCATCTCGAAGTTGGTCTTCCCTAATTTTCCACGTGGCAATATACAATATTCCCTATTCATCCATATCTGTTTCAATAGCCCGTATTATAAAGAAATTCGTAATAAAAATGTTTTAAGCAATTCCCCCAATAAAATTTCATTGCTAAGAAACACCTCACAACAAAGAGAGAGAGAGAGAAGAACAATAGTATTGATTATCATAATAATATTGTAGCATGGTTTTTTTACATAATATCAAGTTTTATATTTCATTATATTTACATATTTGTCTTGAATTGTGTTATTGCTATATAAATGTGCATAGCTAAAATTTTAGAGGTAGACCGTTACATAGAATAAAGTTTGTTCGTGTTTACCTCTCCTCGCGTCTATTTTTCAACGCGGCAATATTAAGAAAAGCCATACAACAAGGGTTGATGGGAAGTTGGTGAAAAGTCTTGAAGAAAATGGGAGATTCACTAGAGTGAAGTCAGGACTGAACTGTGAGTCCTGCTTATGTCCACTGAATCTGTCAACTCTCTGCTGACCGTGAAAATTCTCTGACACACACATCAGGCTCCTCGTCCAGGTGGCATTCACCATCATAAGAAGACCTCCTGACCTCCAGTTCTGGATCTTCGGCACAGGTCTGATAGAATACGAACTGGTCATTCTTGCATCGGCCAAAGCAAGAATCCATCGATAATTCGTCAGGTCGGGATGCATGAGAACATCGAGGACCACGTCATCGCCTGGAGGCGGACCCTATCGCGGTGGGGTAGAACATCATCTTCATTGTAAATAATCCTTTCCTAATCTCTTCATAATGTAAATATTGACCGAGTTGTCAATAAAAATGTTTTAATTGTCAAAAAAATGTCACACACACACAAAGCTTTATTAAGACCACCAGTCTTATACAGATTCACCACAGGAAGAAATAATAGATGGAGCTCCTATACTCCAGGCAGCGCAGCACCCAACAACAGCCTCCAGGTCCGATACATGTCCAATGGCCACACGTTCCTTTGTGCATACGTCAAGGTTAGCGTATCACTGAACAGGCGAGTGTGGAATCAGCCGCGTTCTAGTCTTCGCTTTCCTCGTCTAAATGGACCACGGCATTCGGCGATTCTATTAATCTCCTCCGAACGGTGATGTCTGCTAACCGTGTACCATCCGGCCTGGACCTGAGGGTGGCCTCATGAGCAATCAGATGGTGATACGTCATAGCAAAATGGCTGACACGTTTGGAAGAGGAAGAATAATCTGATTATAGATGTGCCCCGCCTTCATTTTTCCTGACTCAGGTTATTTAATTGACTTACTTCCAGTCTTTGTCAAAGCGCTGAATTTTATTTTAATTTTTGTTCATTCATTTGTTACAGATTGAAATATTAGATTATTTACCATACATTGTAGATATGGAATGGGTTTTTATAAGGTATATTTAGGGATATATTTGAATTATTCACAAACATGAAAAAAAGTGTTTGAGATGGGATGTTTTGAAGGTTAGTGCTAGGTGATATATAAGCTAACGTTCTAAGAAAGGGGCATATCTATTTTATTTTCAAATTTAAAACCTTTTTTTATATATCTTTCCAGCACCTGGTAGTAAAAAAAATCTGGAAAAATGTAAAAGAAAATTTCAAAATTGTCAAAACTCTCTACAGGGTACAGGGTGGCTGAAAACTATTGTCCTCTTTATTTATGAACTTAAGAACAGTATTTAAAGCGCGTGGGCGCGTGAATTCGTGGTGTTTCGAAAGGCTAATGTTAATAAACTGTGTGCCTAGAAAGTAGATTCCAACGTCTTTTATTTTTAATGATGCGTCCTTCACCTCATCGCGCTACGATTGTGCACCTGACCGATGAAGGTGTTTGCCCTTCAGACATCGTTCGCCGGCTCAAGATCAACGCCAGAATTGTTAGGAGGATTGTAAAGCAATACCGGGAGCGAGGACTTTATGGAGTGCCCCCAAAAGCCCAAGGACGGTTAACACTTCTGTAGAGAGGATATAAAGAAGAGGATTGCCCGAAATGACGGCGTCAGCATGAATCACATCGCTTCTGACCTCGGAATTTTAGGGGAAATGAAGAATATCGTGAAACGCGACCTGGGGCTTCGCAGCTTTCGTCTTCACCGTGAGCAAACTCTTTCCAGAGCTGTAATGAATAATCGCTTGGACAAGGCAAAGAAGTTGCTCCCAATGATCCGAGTGGGCCGGCTTTTTGACATTGTGTGGACGGACGAGATTTTCACAGTTGAAGTCGCCCACAACTCCCAGAACCACCGTCAACTTCTGTCTCCAGGAAACAAGGCTTCCAGGAAACGTCGGGTGCACACGAAGCTCAAGTTCCCGAAATCTCTCAAGGTCTGGGCCAGAGTAACTTCTGAAGGCAAGACCCCGCTTGTTTTCATTGATCGAAATGTCAAAATCGACACCTAAGTCTACCAAGACGTCATTCTGAGGGACTGTCTGCTTCCATGGGCTCGACAACACTTCGCCGGTCGTACTCCAGCAAGACCATGGCTTCCAGTCGATGATAGCCTATTGCCATGAGCAGGGTTCTTGGGCAAAGACATGTGGCCTTCAAACTGCCTGATCTAAACTCGATGCACTATCTCGTGTGGAGTTACTGGGAGCAAAATGCCTCTTCTTCTCCCCACAAGAGCTTGAAGTCTCTAAAGAAGGCCCTACAGCGAGAGTTGGCCAAGATCGACGTCAAGTATCCACGATGGAGTCTATCACCAAACACCTCCAGACCTGCATCAAGGCCAAAGGAGCCCACGTCGATATGTTTCTTTAATAAATTGTTTCCTTTATGTTAGTTATTATATATGCTTTTTGAATTTTACAATTATGTGTTCATTTCACTGAGTTATTGCAAAAGGTTTTAAGGACTATACTTTTCAGCCACCCTGTATTTACAAAAATATAAACCCTTTGTAGAAATAAAAATAATTTTCGAAAATATATTACCAATACTTATCAAATATTATAATTTTATTTATATATCAAATATATTCTCTCACATTTTAAAATTGTATACTTCTTAAAACGCTAATTAAAACTTTTAAAAAGTTTAATTGTATACATTTTTCCATGAAGTTGGAATAAAAATATCAACTGACGATTTTCTACTAAGTAAAACCCCACTGTTTCACATTCAAGCAATTTATTTAAATATAATCAACATTTTTAAGTGTTTTCAATTTGAATGCATTTTCATATATACATATATTTAAATACAGAATCAATGGCATTATATAATAAACATTACAAACCGATAAGATTGTAAAAAAAAATTAAACTTTATATTGCATACAAATATTCAAATTGGAAAAAAAATCATGTAATAAGTTTTCAGTCAAAATATTTTAAACGCTATAAAAATGAACTCGTACTAAAAAATACAACGCCGTCCTTTTCTCTAATTAAAAATTTAGTATTTTTAAAAATAAATAAAGAACAATGGGGAATCATAAAGAATTTAGGGAGCTACAAAAAGTTTTGCAAGAGATATAATATGGAAGATAAATTAAGGTTTAGAATTACCTTTCAAAGAAAAATAAAACTGAATGTTGACACATGCTTTGTTTAAGTTAGAAATCTTTCATTTGTCATTACAGATATTTTTCTTTCTTTACAGCCAAAAGATTTTTTTTATATAGCAAGAGATATATATCTATTATATTTTTTTCCCACAAGCGCCAAAAAATATTTTTTTTTAAAGTCTATTTTAAGGTTCGAAAACCTTTTTTTTTTTTTTTTTATATTTTAGTCATATGTTAACATTTTTTAGAATAAAATTTGATAACCTTATTCATTATATTTTGTAATGATTTATGTGAAAAAAGTAGAAAATATGGAAATATTTTTATATATATTATTTAAAACTATTTTAACTCTAATCTAATGACTCTATGTAGCGCTGAGTTTGTTTATACAAAACAATACGTTGTAATACCTTTTTGTGGTAAGCAGATAAAAGAGGAGAAAATGTATTTAAAGTAAGTATTTATTAGGTAAAAGATAAGACGTTATACAAAACAAAACAACTACATGGGGAAGATTAGGGTGGCTGTGTTTGTCTGTGACTCCTCCATGCGGTGGCGCCAGGAACTAAAATGACGTCACGTGTCATCTTGCTTTCACTCTTCAACACTTCCACTTGAAAGCAAGGCAGACATTCCAATGTCTTTAAAAAGTCTTTTAAAGCGTGTTGCTGGTAGAGCCTTTGTGAGAAGATCAGCCAATTGTTCTTCTGTTGGACAGTTGAATATCTTGATGATTTTCATTTTGTGCTGTTCGCGTATAAAGTGAAACTTGACATCAACATGTTTAGTGCGCTTGTGAAATTCTGGGTTCAAGATCAGTCTAATAGCACTCTGGTTGTCAATCATCAAAGGAACAGGATTATCATTGGGTGTCAGTTCCTTGATCAGTAGTTTAAGCCATACAGCTTCCCTTGAAGCCATGCTTGCTGCAATGTATTCGGCTTCTGTGGTAGATAAAGCCACAACTGATTGTCTTTGGCTAGTCCAAGTGACTGGTCCTCCTGCAAGTAGGAAGATGTATCCTGAAGTGCTCCGTCGTGTATCAATGTCACCAGCAAAGTCAGCATCAGAGTATCCAATTAATTTTATCACATCTTTTCTTTTGTATAGGACGCCTGAGTCCAAAGTTCTTTTCAAATATTTGAAGATTCTTTTCAGAGCATTCCAATGTGTGAGAACAGGAGCTGCCATGAATCTACTTAGCTTGTTAACGGCGAAAGCTATGTCAGGTCTTGTACAGATGACAAGAAACATCAAACATCCAATAGCTTCAGCATATGGAACGTTTTGCATGTCATGAGTATCATTGATGTTCTCTCTTGTCAATTTCATGTTGGGGTCAACAGGAGTCCCTGAAGAATTGCATGAAGTCATGTTGAATTTATCAAGTATTCTTTTTATATAACTGGTTTGACTTAGAAATATGAGGCCTTTTTCTTTATCTATCTCTAAGCCTACAAACTGGTTTTGCGTGGAGATGGTGACTTCAAAATGTGAGGACAGATATTGGGCTAATTCCTTCAACAGGTTGTTAGAAGTACTCATCATTATACCATCATCTACATAAAGAGCTAAGAATATTTTCGCATCAGTCTTAGTTTGGTAGAACACACATGGATCAGCTTGTGATTGGGTTAACTGAAATTGTTTTAAGAAATATATGTTAATTTCTCATTCCAGATTCTGGGTGATTGTTTTAGTCCATATAAACTTTTCTTTAGTTTACAAACCATGTTTTATTTTCAACTTCTATTCCTTCTGGAATTTGCATATAGATATCTTCGTCAAGATCACCATTAAGAAAAGCAGTCTTTATGTCGAATTGCATAATTTCCATGTCCATGACAGTAGCTAAGGCTAACAAGACTCTGACTGAGTCATATCTTACAACTGGGGCAAAAGTCACTTTATAGTCTATACCTCTTCTTTGGCTGAAGCCGTTGGCCACCAGTCTTGCTCGATAACGATCAATTTCACCATTGCCTTTTCTTTTTATGCGGAAAATCCATTTACATCCTATAGCTTTTGCATTATCAGGAAGGTCCATCAATTCCCATGTTTTATTTTTAATAAGAGCCTGTTTCTCTTCATTCATAGCAATTTCCCAATTTATTTTATCTTTACTAGACATTGCTTCCTCATAAGTAACTGGCTCTAGGCTTTCAGCTATCCATGCACTAGCAACATCACACTGTGATGTCTTCCTAGGTCTAAGATTGTATGAGTGAGTTGTCCCACACGTTCCCTCCTGAGTAGAATCCTCATCTTGATGTTGCGAGGATCCCTCACTTTCAATTGATATAGGTGCAATTTTCATCTGAGTGTCGCATGTGTCAACAGGATTGGGTCCTCTTACAGTTACATTTCTACAAACTACAATCTGTCCGGATTTAGGATCATAAAGTCTATAATTCTTAGAAGTATGCTCATATCCAAACGAATATCATTTTCTTAGTTTTACTATCCCATTTTGACCTAAATTGTTTAGGTATATTAGCATAGGCTTCAGAACCAAAGATTTTGAAATGTTTGAAAGTTGACTTTCTGCCACTCCAAAGTTCAAGAGGAGTTTTCTCGTTATTTGAAAGTGTTCTATTAAGAACATAGACAGCTGTGTTAACAGCTTCTGCCCACAGATTCTTTTCTAGCCCTGAGTCATGTAGCATTGATCGACTAAGTTCTAAAATAGTCCTTAAATCTCTTTCAACAAAGCCATTCTTTTGGGGCGTATAAGGAGCAGATCTTTCATGAATTATGCCATTCTTTCTTAAATAATCTAAAAACGATTGATTGACATATTCAGTTCCATTATCAGTTCTGAAAATTTAACTGATCTGCTAAACTGATTTTAATTAGGACATCAAATTCTTTGAATTTAGTGAACACATCACTTTTATGCCTTATAAAGTAAACAACTCTGTATGCACTTTGATCATCTTTAAAAAGAAGAAAGCAATTTGAACCTCCTAATGACTGAGATTCCATTGGGCCACAAAGGTCAGAATGAATTAATTCACCTACCTCATACTGTTGTTTATTCTCGATGGAGCGGAATGATTGGCATTGTTGTTTTCCGTACTTACAGGCCTCGCAAAAGAAATCCTTTTCTTCTCTCAGCTTAAGATCACTAAACTCTCCATTTTTGGCCATCATCCTGATTGTGTCCACATTGATGTGTCCTAATCGACGATGCCACCATGTGAGAGAGTACGCATTTGCAGTATTGGCTTCAGCTTCATGTGTTACCTTGAAGAGCATTGTGTACAAGTTATTTGATCCTTTAGTTCCACAGGCAACTTTCTTGTCATTCATGAAGATATTACAGATTTCCTTTTCTGTTATTATTTTATTTCCCAAATTTGTTGCTGCTCCGGCAGAGAAGAGATTTTTATGAATTTCTGGCACATATAACACATTCTTTAAAATTCCTTTTGTCCATTCACCGTCAACATAACATGAGATTGTGCTGTAAAAAACAATATTATACGCAATATATATATAACATGAGATCAAAATGGTTCCCTTTCCAGAAGCATTGATGACATGGTTATCTCCTAGCTTGACTTGGTATTCTTCATCAAGTTCATTGAATTCTGAAAACCAGTCTATTCGATTTGTCATGTGCTCGGATGCACCACTGTCGAGGTACCACACATCTTTGATTGAAGACAAAACCTCATTTTCACAAATGAATGCACTCCTTCCACTGTCTTCATGTTTTCTTGATCTATTCATGTCTCTGTTTTCTGGTTGAAGAGAGTTCTTATTTTTCTGCTTTTGGTCTCTCAGTCTATTTCTACATTCTGCCCAAAAATGACCAGGTCTTTTGCAATAGTTGCATGTTTTGTTTTTCCTCCAATTGTAGTTAGCTGTTGCCTTAAAAGCTGTTGCATCATCTTGTTGATCTTTCTGATCCAACCTTATTTCTTCTTGAAGAAGTCTTGCAATCAAATTTACTTTTGTTTGCTCTGTTTGTGTGACAGAATCCCAAGCAGTTAAAAAATGAGCATATTTAGATGGCAAAGATCCAAGTACTTTTGCCATGAAAGCATCTTCACTCACTTTTTCTCCTAATTCACAGAGCTGTTTAATCAACCCTTCAATTTTGGATATGTGCTTTGATATAGCATCCTTTTCATTTATTTTATAGCTATAAAATTGTTGTTGAATAGCCAGCAAACTTGTAGTAGATCTCTGCTCATAAATGTACTTGAGCCTTGTCCACTGTTTCTGAGCAGTATCACATGTAATTAGATGTTCCAATTGCTTGAAAACAATGGCCGTCGAGATTATGACCATTGCTTTATCATTCCTTTTATTCCAAGCTACCTTTTGGGATTCTTCTTCAGGCTTAACATCTATGCCTTCCACTAAATCCAATAATCCTTGTTGACGTAAAATTATTTCTATTTGGTATTTCCAAATTTGATAATTTGTCCCATCAAACTTATTTACCATATATTCAAACCTATCCGACATTTTGAAACGATATTATACTATCACAGAAAATTTTCAAAACGTGGGGTAATTTCTTAAGCCTAGTTGCGAGCTTATGGCGTCGTCAATAGGAAGAAATATTTGAATATTCACTTACTTGCCTTATTTAATTATTTTCTTCTTTTATTCCGCGCAGTGGAAGCGTGCTGGGCCCATAACCTTTTGTGGTAAGCAGATAAAAGAGGAGAAAATGTATTTAAAGTAAGTATTTATTAGGTAAAAGATAAGACGTTATACAAAACAAAACAACTACATGGGGAAGATTAGGGGTGGCTGCCTTTGTCTGTGGCTCCTACAGGCGGTGGCGCCAGAAACTAAAATGACGTCACGTGTCATCTTGCTTTCACTCTTCAACATACCTTAACAAAGTTTGGCGTTAAGACAACCGAAATTTTGGCAAACTATATCTTTTAAGTGAATCAAATATATACCTTTTTATTATTTAAATATATATATGTGGTAACCGAGGGTCAAACCTGTAGTAACCGAGAGGGACAGTCAGGGCGTGGAGAGTTTTCCAGTATCTCTCTGCACCTTGTAGGACCTTTAACAGTTCTCACAGGGTACAGGCAGTCATGGTCGAGGCAGAGTGGAAAGCTTGGGAATGTCCACACACACAAAACGAAGAAACACAGCTGTAGTAGGAAAGTTCCATGAACAGAGAGGAGTCGAGCTAAGAGCAAGATGGAGTTAGAAGAATCTTACTGTTTTACATGGTCGATGAGGTGGACCTGGCTACAACCGGCAAGGGCTCACGCCGATAGTAAAGTGACTGTCTAAGGTGGGCTAAAACCGAGGTTTTATATCTTTGCCGAGGGGGAGGGGGGAGACATGTGAGAATTTGGACTTTGAACGTCTGCGGCATTCTGCACCCTTTGACCTCGATGGCAACGGGCTGCCAAATTACTTTTTAAGGTTGATTTCTATTTCTCTCTTTCAAAATATCAAAAATATTCAATATAAGGTAGGTCTTGTTCAAATTCAAATATCTAAAGGTTTAAAATTTAGGTTAAGATATCGACTGCTAATGTAGTGAAAGGTGAGATATAAAAGGAATGTAGGACACAGGGAATGTAGGACTGGGGGCCAGTTAGGGGGAAGAGTGGAAATGGATTTATTGACGCGGCATGGTCTCGAGTTGTTTAGTCTATCCTCACTGGGGCCTTTGGTATGCCAACTAGCGGTGTCCATTTTTACGATCGGGGTGCGATGTATATTGTTTTTGAAGGGGAGATATGGGGCTTGTCTACAGCGCACTGGCTTGAATTCTTTCTCTTCTAGTCTGGATCTGGTGGGTTCAAAGAAATCTTTATATTGTGTGAAATAGAGTAAGTAAGTAAGTAAAACAGATCCAAATGGGTTGGTGTAGGGTATGTGGGTAGAATAGGTTTTTGAATTTAACGGGAAATTTTCTGGTCCCTACTTGAGGTTTGTTTTAAAACGATCGATATTAAATAAATCTGGATTTAAATGTAGGAATGGCTGGGAAGTTTGAGGCGGTATAATTCGGAATAGTTGCGTCTTGAAGATATCTGGAGTCAAATGTTTGAATTCACTGAGATATACATCTTGAGACATTCGCTGTGGGTTTGAATAAATCGGGTTTGTGGGGGTGTAATGTACAGAACATTCTCTGTGTAATATTTTAATTTATTGACATGTATGGTGTCACTGTCTCTATTGAGAAGTTGATTGGGGCGATCTATTCGAATGACATTGGGTGAGATTATTTCAATTATTGTGTATGGTCCAGTAAAATATGGTGCTAATTTGCCTGTGTCGGGATGTCTATAATTTTTTGACCAAAACAAGATCATTCACTTCGAAATGTGGTGTTCTGTGCTGCTTATCAAATGTTTCTTTATCTTTTTATGCTTATTTTGGGTACGAGAGCGTGCTATCTCTCTAGCTCTAGTTATTTCGGGGTATGGGTTAAGATGAGTTCTTAGATCTGGGGGGATAACATTGAACATTAAGTAGGTGGGTGGAAAACTTGTGACAGAATGGGGTGTGTTATTATACGTCTGAGTGACGCGTTTAACTAGTAGAGTCCAGGAAGCTTTTGGATTTTCTAGATAAGCTAGTCTGAGCTTGCCTGTAATGGTGGCATTTAGGCGTTCTATTAAACCGTTTGCTTGTGGGTTATTGCTTGTGGTGAGTAGGGGTTGTATACCATGTGTTATTAGAAATTTACGGAATTTTTCTGCAAAAGCGGGCGCTCTGTCAGATAACAGACGTTTCGGAGATCCTTGTTGTAGTACAGTTTTGAGGGTTTGAATGTACGTTAGGGTACTGGCTTACTGGTTAAACTCTCTTTGAGAGTGGTGAAAGCTTGTTGGCCGTTTTATGGTCTATTTGTAAGATGTAGTTTCTCGGTGTTCGTAAGTGTTGTGTTTCGACGTTGTTGCGACTTAGTAAAAATTATTATTCAATGATGTCAGGTTTAGATGTGAGTTAAAGTGCGACTTTCGACGTAGACACGCTTTGGGGTTAGATATGTCACAAGCAATGAAGGCGTATTTGTGGCCTGTTAAGTGAAAAAAAATGTTGTGATGCGCTGTGTGACACGAGTGAGTGAATTGAATGGAAAGGTGTCACGTGAAGTCGTTGGTTTTGGTACAGCATCTAACTTGTTTCAGGATGAATAAAAAAATTACTAGTCATGGGTGGTGGTTGTACAAAACACATCGAGATATTTTGGCTGTTAGTGGATGTGGCACGTTTAGTGGCGACGATATGGAGCTTGTGTGGCTCGAGATTGGTTTGTTGCTAAGTCGCGCGCTAATAGATGGTGGCCAATTGGAGAAAGTGATGGGGGAGTGTGTTGAAGTTTGTTGAGAAAGATGTGTGGATGATTAATAATTATGCATGTAAAAGGAAAGGACGAGAGAGTGAAACTATGTTGGATTTTCAACTTGTTTTGGGGAAGGACAGTTACCTTTCTAGTTGTGATTTTGAAGATATTGTATCTTTCGATTTTTGCAATTAAAAAATGCGTTTCATTTATGCTTATTAAAATTTGAATGTATTTTTTAAATTGCTGATTATGGTAGTGCGAAAATAATCTTTGAAAAAGGGGCAATGGCGTGATAGTGACTTATAAATTGAATGGGGCGTTTACATAAAATAGTGAACATAACAATGATTTTTGCAAAGTTTTGAGTATTTGATTAAAAATAAGATATTAAGGAAAACACACAAATAAGTTTAGAAATATTATTCGGGTAATTAAAAAAATAATGATTTTTTAAAAATGTAAAATTGAAAGTAATGAATTAAAATTTATAAGTTGCTCAAAATTAAGGGAAAAAAAAGATAAATGAGGGTGTAAAAGATTTAAAATTTGAATTGAAATGATATAAAAATGGTAAAAATTGATTTTAAAATGATTACAGTGAAAATAAACATTAAATTTATGGAGAATCAAGTTGTGAGCATGAGGAGAAAATTATGTAGGTTTATAAAACTTAGTTTTAAGGATTGTTCAGTCAGGAGACTTGGTGTTTAGTTGTTGTCGTGCTGATGGGGAAGACGCTCCATGTAAGACTTGTAGAAGCTTGTAACTTCTGTTTGGTGACGGCGGCATGTGGCCTGGAAGATGGTTGCGTTGAATGGTCGAAGGTGGGAAACTTCTCACCGGCTTAATTTGCACGGTTTTCGGCTGTGTCGTTGGGAGGAAGATTGCTTGGTCGTTTCGTTGGACTGGCGGGTTGGTTCCTCCATCTTTGCTCTTTGTCGCTTCTATCTAGACAGGCTTCTTACCTTCTTCGTTGTGGTCTCCTTCGTTGTGGTCATCCTGTCGACTCTCGCTATAGCTGTGGTAACCGATGGTCAAACCTGTAGTAACCGAGAGGGACAGTCAGGGCGTGGAGAGTTTTCCAGTACCTCTCTGCACCTTGTAGGACCTTTAACAGTTTTCACAGAGTACAGGCAGTCGTGGTCGTATTTATAAAACTTTATAACATCAATATGATTAAGAAATACAACTTTGTGAAATAAAACAGGCTTCCGTAATATATAAATAAAATAGGGAATAACAATAATAACAATTAGAAATTAATCCATTTTTTTTTTTCTATTCTATATATGAAGCCATTATTTTGATTAATTATACTTCGAAAAACTCCCAATATAAATATTAAATTTCCTATATATTATGTTTCATCAAAATTAATATAATAAATATACAATTTCATATAACAATTGGATTATATTGATGTATCGTGTCACACAACACGTGTTCAAAAAGCCCTATTAAATAAAATAAAAAATCCACAGATTATTTTTATCATTGACTATTGCTTATATATTATTATTGATTGTGTATAAATACATCGCTTTCTTTTTATTCCATATTGACGATTCAAACAAAATATAATTGATTAAAACAGAAAACAAAACAACTAATGAATTATTCTTTTTTATCATATTTGATTATTGACTGTTTGAAAAAAAATTGTTAACAAAATCTATTCATTTGTTTACAGACGAATATATTTATTTAAAGTGTCACGTTATCTTTTCAACGTATTCGAATATTTTTGCAGAAAATATTTGTCATGTATATTTGTATCGTGCCAATTATTCCGCCTTCTACATGCTAGTCAGTATGCATTTTAAGGCTCTTATGAACACAGGGACAACACATGCAACAGCCCGCTGCATCTGGAAACAGCGCGCCGCTTGCGAGGGAACCAAGGAAGCTGTTAGGTTATTCAGTGATTGAATATATCATCATCACAAGTTAATGTTTTTGGTTCATGTAGGATATGTAAAATAACATATCTCAACAAAGCTAGTAAATAAAGTTACGTCTTCATGATAAGTTAGTGATTCGTTGTTTTGTACAAGACACTAACAAATCAAACATGGTGTCAGAAAAGTGATTTGAAAAAAAACGAAAAAAAAATATCGCGGTAAGTTCAATTTTACGTTAAGACTAATAAAATAATAAATAAGCCTTATCGTATATTAAATAGACAAAGATATGTATTTACAAATACCGCCACCTGAACCAGTTAATTTCAGAGGAAATATAGAAGAAAACTGGAGATATTTCAAATCGCATTGGCGTAACTTTTCAATAGCAACAGGGTTGGACAATAAAGAAGACAAATTAAAAGTTGCAACCTTATTGTCTATTATAGGCAAAGAAGCTTATAATATATTTGAACATCTCGATCTTTCAGATGAACAAAGAAATAACTCAGATGAGATAATAAATGCATTGACTCAGCATTTTACACCAAAAATTAACATTATTTATGAAAGATCAATTTTCAACCAAACAAATCAAGAAACAAATGAAAGTATTGGACAATATATATGTAGATTAAGAAAATTGTCTTCCACATGCAATTATGGTGCAATGACTGAAGAAATGATCAGGGATAGGTTAGTTTTGGGAATAATTGACAAGCAAACCAAAAGACAGCTGATCAGTGATCCTCAACTAACATTGCAAAAAGCCATTGATGTGTGTAAGGCTAATGAAAGCGCTAACAAACAAATTGAAAACTTAACTAAAAACACTCAAGAGGAGGTGAAAAAATTGAATATAAGAAAGAAAACAGTCAATCAAAATAAAAAATCAAGTCATGAACCAAATAAAATGAAAAAGAACATTCCTTGTAGATATTGTGCAACATTCCATGAGCACAACAGACAAAAATGCCCTGCATGGAATCAAACCTGCAGAAAGTGTAACAAAAATAATCATTGGGCAAAAGTTTGCAAATCCAGAATGAGAACAGTTCAAAGCCTTGAATCTCAAAACTCCAATGATGAACAAGAAGATTGTTATTCTTTAGAACATGTCTCAGAAATTTCTGCTAGAAAATTGATGACTAAATTAGAATTAGAATTGAATGGATACAAGGAAAGCATAATTTGCCAAATAGATACAGGAGCAACTGTCAATGTTTTAAATTTTGCAGATTTATGCAAAATCATGCAAGATGGCAATCCTTCTCTTAAACCAAGCTACATCAAACTAAGATGCTATGGAGGAGAAATATTAAAGCCAAGAGGACAAATCAAAATCAACTGTTCCCACCAAAGCAAGCAACATCCTATAGTGTTCCAAGTGATAGATCAGTGGGAAAAACCTATTCTAAGTGCGGAAACTTGCCAGAAATTGAATTTAATAGAAATTAAAGCTGACTTATGCAAAATTGAATCCACATGGACAAAACAAAATAACCTTCTAGATAAATATAAAGACATATTTGAAGGCATTGGATGCTTACAAGGGGAATACAAACTAGAAACAGATCCTACAATCAAACCCATCAAGCAAGCACCTAGAAGAGTACCTATTACCTTAAGAAAAGAATTAAAAGAAAAATTGATTGACATGGAAAAGAAAAATATCATTGCCAAAGTTGATTATCCAACAGACTGGATTAGCAATCTAGTACTAGTAAAGTCAACTAAGAAGTTAAGAATATGCATTGATCCTCGAGAATTAAATGTCGCCTTGAAAAGAGCTGAATACCCAATACCGACAATTGAGGAAATAATACCAAATCTTCAAAATGCCAAAATATTCACAGTAGTGGACACTAAAGATGGTTTTTGGAATGTGAAGCTCTCTGATGAATCATCGAACCTTACAACATTCTGGACTCCCTTTGGAAGATACAAATTTCTTCGAATGCCATTTGGATTAAAGACTGCTTCTGAAGAATACCAAAGAAGACTCTATGAAATCTTCCAAGGTCTAGAAGGAATTGAAATAATAGCTGATGACATTCTGATTTTGGGAAAAGGTGACTCATATGAAGAAGCACTGAAGGATCATGATAGAAATCTTGAAAATCTTTTCAAGACAGCCAGACAAGCTAATTTGAAATTCAACATCAATAAAGTCAAGCTCAGACTAAAAGAAGTAAAATATCTAGGACATATAATAACTCCACATGGATTAAAGCCAGATCCAGAAAAAGTTAAAGCCTTAAAAGAAATGCCTCATCCAGAAAGTATAACAGAACTCAAAAGTTTCCTTGGTTTTGCAATATACCTATGTAAATTCATGCCAAATATTTCAATGATTAGTGAACCTTTGAGAAAATTGACAATGAAAAATTCAACATGGTCATGGAGCAAGAATCATCAAGCTGCATTTGAACAAATCAAAGATCTAGCCTCAAAAGCACCAATTTTAAGATATTTTGATGCGGACAAATCTATAGCTATACAATGCGATGCAAGTAAACATGGACTTGGAGCTACCCTACTACAAGAAAGCCAGCCAATAATTTTTGCATCTAGAAGTCTAAGCAAGACTGAGCAAAACTATGCTCAGATAGAAAAAGAATGTCTTGCAATTGTTTTTGCATGCGAAAGATTTCATCAGTACATTTTGGGCAAATGTCAAGTGATTGTGCAAACTGATCACAAGCCTCTTTTGTCAATATTTAAGAAATCTATTCTTAAAGCGCCACAAAGACTCCAAAGAATGCTTTTAAGACTGCAAAGATATAACTTAGAACTAGAACATGTCCAAGGATCACAAATGCACTTGGCGGACATCTTTTCAAGAGCTTGCATCAAAGATGTAAGGAATGAAAATCTGAAATATGAGGTGTATCCCATTGACATCATTTACAAAGAAATTGTCACAGTCAATGTTATGGAAACATTAAGTGTATGCAGTGACACTGTCCTGAGAATTAGAGAAGAAACATCATCTGATCCTATTCTGTGTGAAGTGAAGAAACTTATTCTAAATGGATGGCCACCAAATAAAAATCAAACTTCAATGCTAACCAGAGAATATTGGAATTTTAGAGAAGAATTAACAGTTCAAGATGGAATCATACTAAAGAATGATAGAATTGTAATTCCAAATAAATTAAGAGCAGAGATGATAATGAAAACCCATCAAGGACATATTGGAATTAATTCAAGTATGCGAAGAGCAAGAGACAATATCTTTTGGCCAGGAATGAATGCACAGATAGGGCAAGAAATTGAATATTGTTCTATTTGTCTATCAAATTCACAGAATCAAGTGAGAGAACCAATGAAATCTCACAAAATTCCAAATTATCCCTGGGAAAGTATATCTCTTGATATATTCGAAATCTTCAAACAGAATTACTTAATAATAGTGGATCATTACTCAGATTTTTTTGAAGTTGAATGCCTAGAAAATACAACATCTGAATACATAATTGAATGCTGCAAAAGACAATTCAGCAGATATGGAATTCCTCAAATTATAGTCTCAGACAATGGAAGGCAATTTACATCAACTGAATCCCAAAAATTCAGCAAAGAATGGCAATTTCAACATTCTACATCATCACCACTTCACAGTCAGGGAAATGGAAAAGCTGAAGCGGCAGTTAAAATAGCCAAAACCTACTGAAGAAATCTAAACAAGAAAATAGTGATTTTTGGCAAAATTTGTTAAATTGGAGAAATACACCCACTATAGACATAGATTCAAGCCCAGTACAAAGAATCATGTCTAGAAGAACTAGAGCTATACTGCCAATTCACCCAAATTTACTTAAACCATCAATTCCAGAAAATATTCCAGATAAAATATCCATCAAAAGACAACAGGCAAAATACTACTATGATAGAAAATCTAAAAATTTACCAGACTTAGACATAGGACAAGAAGTGTATGTCAGAACACCCAATACCACCCCATCATGGTCCAAAGCTAACATCACAAATGAACACAACACAAGATCCTATGATGTGAATATTCATGGTAGAACTACAGAAGAAATAGAACCTGGATTAAACCACAACAGGCTTCAGCAAATCAAAAATCTACAAACAATCAAGAAGAAGGAAGAAAAGAATGCATTGATCAAGAACAAACTGTATCAAATTGCTTACCATCTACTTCATCAGCAGGTGGAGACAACATTGTGAAAAGCACCCGAATTGAAACTACCGAATGCAGAATCCAATCAAAGAGTGACAGCCCCACGGTAAGTGAACCTGAGAATGCTGCATCAGGGACTAGAACCAGATCAGGTCGAATGGTGAAAAAACCAAGTAGATTTAAAGACTAGTAAAAAAAGGGAAGATGTTAGGTTATTCAGTGATTCAATATATCATCATCACAAGTTAATGCTTTTGGTTCATGTAGGATATGTAAAATAACATATCTCAACAAAGCTAGTAAATAAAGTTACGTCTTCATGATAAGTTAGTGATTCGTTGTTTTGTACAAGACACTAACAAATCAAACAGAAGCGCCAAACACACCTAGAGCTCCAAAGCACCCAAGGCTTTCAAAAATAGGGGATCATAAGAGATCTGAAGTCTGGCTAATATCTTTCGAGAGCTCCCGTTGAAACTCCTATGTATATTTGTATCGTCTGATTTTTATAACCATAATTCAAAAATATTTTAAAGGTAAGATTAATATTTTTGCCATTTGTTAAAATTAACCCTATCGCTAATATTTTGAATGTATAAGTTATATATATTACAAATATAATTTATACATTTTTGAAAGATATAGCTATATTATATAGATATATGAAAACAATGTTTTATATAAGCTTTATTTTGAAAAATTATTGCACATGTTTTCACAATTACAACATTGTTAGAAAATAGAAAATATAAACATATAATATATATTTTATATAAACGTTCTTTTCCTGACTTATAATGAAATGAATAAAACATCTAGGGCTAAGTTTTTTTGTATACTTTTTTCTTCTTTTTAAAAATAAAAATATACAAGAAAAATTAGCCCTGATAGTTGTATTGTTTTAAGTATTATAAAATATTACTTATAAAAAGTATTAAATATGCTTTATATATTTCAACGAATCTTTTTATATTATTTTTAAAATAGTAAACTATTTAAAACTTTGAATAAATATATTTAAAAGTTTTAGGGAAATTTATGAAAACTTATTATATACTTTGTAGAATTGGTACCTGAAACATTTTTAGAGCAATATAACAACTTAAAATTTTAAATTAAAAAAATTCTAATGAAATTTTAAACGTTTTCAAATGAATAATGAAAATGTCTATTGAAAATTATTTTTATTTTCAAAGATATTATTAATATTTTTTCAAAGTGCATGTTTATTATTTAACAATATCACTATTTACATTTAAAAAATAATTTTCATATTATAAATACTTATTTATAGGTATGTGTGTTTTGTACGTTTTAAAATACATTTACACTTTAATAACAACAATTACATTTTATAATCGATATTTATTCATTTTATTCGGAGATTAAGCACAATCGTAAGATATAATTTTAGTTTAATATAAAATTACATTTATTTTAATTAATATTTTTCAATTGTAAACCATTTTATATCCGTTTTTAATTAATCAATAGAAATAATCAAAGATTTTTCTCAGGTAAGGTTAATACATTTTTAAGATAACGTTGAAATTATTTTACTATATTTTATCGCTACATATTGTTTCCTAGCTTTAGCTAATTTCATAAAGTTTTTTTTTTAATAGAGTTTTATAGGTTCCTTGTAAACATAACATAGGTTAGCATTTTCTTTGAGTGCTTCGGTATTTATTATAACAATTTCAACATTTTTTAGATATGTGTATCAAATTCTCGAAAATTTCAAAATTAATGAAAATCTATCTTACAAATTGTATCAATATTCAATTCCATAATTTATACCTTTGTTTATTTAACAAATTGTCCATAATATAACAAATAATCAGTTATCTGATATTCCCAAATCTTGGAATAAGGAGTATATAAATATAAAATTTCATTTAGAAAGGGGTCATAGATAAAATTAATAATTTAGTTTGACTAAGGACCATTAAATTCCGCTATGTTTGAAGAAAGTTAGCTTTATTAATATTAATATGAGCCACACTAGTATCATTAGAAAGTTTTGAAGAGGCAATTAGGGATTTCAAGGCATTTTTCTTATGATGTTCCCTAAATGTATACTCAATTTATCATCTCTCTCTTGAAATGATTAAAATAATCGTCTGGTTATAATTTTTTTCCAGAAATATCTGATTAAAATGAGAGTCTATATCTGCTATTTAAAATTGAATTTGATAATTTGATATTCTTGTTTTTTTTATAAAAAAGTTATAAATATACTAATTTGTTTTTTATGTTATTTTATGAATACGAATAAGCCATTTATATAGAAATGAATGCTCTAAAAGAGTAAAAAGTAGAATAAATCAAACGGCGATATAATGAAAGAACACACCTTTTGATTTTGTAACAACACGTTGATGAAGGCAGAGCACCATATAATGGAATAAATATCAACTAAAGCTTGTTTATTTTATTTTATTCTAGATACCCTTTTATTATATTACTATCATGATATTACTCTTCTTCTCTATTGTTTTATCTGTAGTTTTTTCTTTAGCGTATTTACTTCTATTTGTTCCTGCATACCAATTCTTGGATCAAACAGTAGATTGTGATCACTCTTTCATGGATAGTTGATATACAATCTACACCAATTTTATATAGGCCAACAGCCCTAAACGTGTAATTTATCCTTGGTTTTTTTTTATTAATTCAAGAAATAGTTTTGACCAATTTTTTTTAGGATTGACAAAAAAGAGAGTATACAGGCGATCATTCGATATTTTTCAGAATAAGCTATTTCGTTTTCGAAATCAACATAAGTGAAAATATTAACAAAATAGCTGACAGATATTTTATAATATATTCGCATTAATCATTATATACACGTATATGTGATGTATATAATATGTACTTTTATATGTGGTGTTTGGATTTATTTGCACGCTGATTGGTTTTATTCAATCATGTGACCGTTTTATCCAATATAAAGAAAGATAAATGTACGAAAGAGTAAAACTAGCTTCTTGTAGAAATGTGTATAATATAGTGATATATCAAACAATAAGTTTTCTAGATATTAACTGATATTCTACTTCTCCAATTTGAGGAAGCTTAAAGAATACAAAAAGAAGACTTAGACGACTGTGAACAACTACAAAGAATGTCTTATATCATCGAAGTCTGTCCTCTTTACAGGTTTCATGGTAAACTGGTGGAATAACATTAAGAAATCTCTGTGATCCTGTCTTAGTTGAAAATAATTCTGTTGACGTTTTTAATAATTATCTTATTTCACATAATTAATATTCCAAATATTTAGATATTTATATATTCAGAAAATATGCATATATTGGATTTCTAAATATTTTTATTATTCCGATATTTCGAGAGGCAACAAAAGGTTTAACTGTAATATTTCATTGGTCTTGTAGAAAGAGAGTAATACACGCGTTCTCACATGTTTTAGTGAGAAACATCTTCGATAAAGAGATGCGAGTTGCCCCTCGAAATATCGAAATAATAAAATATTTATAAATCTAATATATGCATATTTTATGAATATAATTCTAATTATGGATTGCTCAATCTTCAAAATATTTATATATGTATAGGGAGTGAAGCATTTGATTTGAATCGATTTCGTTTGGTTTAAAATTAAACGAATAGAAAACTTTGATATAATGGCTTTTTGTTATCACAGTAAATTTCAATGAATACTTATATCAAGATAGGATAAAACTATCATTTCCTAAAGTAACTAAAAATATTTATGACTAAATATAAATAACAGATACATTTATTTCACAGAATATTACGACCAAATATTATCTGTATATGTAAATAGAATATTAATAAATAATTACATACATTCATTTTTTAAAAATCGAGTCATTGTATTGAACGAAAAAACTTGAGAAAACAACTACAAAATTGTATTTTATAATCACACATGTGGAGAGAAATAACAAGCACATACGGGTTTCGAGTTATTAGGGCCTCATCAGTGTGAGTGATAAATAACTCTCTGTGATGAAATATTAAGGAAATTTCTCAGTGTAACCAGATTCAAAACTCGTTAGTCCGCTAATCGTCTATGCCACCACCCCACACGCCAAATGAACATCATCACTTGTGGATGTGAATGTACCCGCTCAAAGTTTAGTTAGTTCATCAAGGTGTAATAGTTATAATGACGTTGTGTGGTGGACTTTGATAGTTAACGACGCGGGTAATTATGGCCAGCGAGTTTTCTAAGGTAATAGAAGGTAGTTGTGTGTTTTAGTTAGTGTTCTCTCTCCAGTACCGAAATATAATTAAATTGAGAGAGTTTATTTAAATTATATTTTAAATATATATATATAAGGTGAAACTTCGCCACTTGTGCATCACATGGATGATTTGTTTACAGGGTTTGAATCCCGAGGAAGATATGCGAACAGCCTCATCGAAATATTGGGAGTTATAATAAATATTTTGATCCAAAATAAGCGTTAATCATTCAATATATATATATTGTTTTTCTCTCTATATTAAAACGACTTAAAATGGTTTTATTCGGTGTTGATTTTATTCATATACCAGAAAAATGACTAGATTTTCCTCAGAATTTGCCCGAGTGAATGTTTTCCCAACAAATACACTCATTGACAAAACTTGAAGAAGTAGAAAGTCTTTGATATCGCCGGTCGTTAATATTTTTTAAGGAGACAGAGGAAATTTTGTTCACACTTGGTTGGTTATCTCGTGTGTCTTCAATAAAGGTCACTGTAATATCTTTAAGAGTTATTGTCTGAATCCCGATATACATGATAAAAGGTACAACTTCCTTAAGTTTTGTCCATGAGTTTAATCTTTCAGAGTTATTGTCTGAATCCCGATATTCATGCTAAAAGGTACAACTTCCTTAAGTTTTGTCCATGAGTGTGTTGTTTTAACGATGGTTCATTATTTTCTCTCATTATAAAATATAATATTATCATAGTGATTTTTTGATCCCTGAACATAGGAATATGTCAGTGTGTTATCGAGGTATAATCGTTATATTTCATGCTTTAAATTATGACAGCTAATCATTCTAGATTCAACCTCATTTATAAAAGGAAGTTTTACTTCGACCAAAATAAACGCTAAAACTAGGCGCCATCTATTGACTGTCTCCGCAGACTATCGAACTCGGATTGGTGATAAAGTCACTATACCAGCTTTGGAAAATTGAAAGCTTTTTTTACCGACCATCTAGTCATCTAATTTGTAGAGACGGTCACTCGATGGCGCTTAGTTTAAACATTTATTTTGACAGGAGAGACATCCTTTATTTTTAAAATCAATATTCTCCAAACCAAGCATTTTTATTTACATATAATTTCTATAGGCCAATATACCGCGCCTTCTATATATTAGAAAAGAAAACATTCAAGCGCGAAAATTACTTTTACACATAAATTCTTATATATATATATGTGGCGCGTTATTTCCCTAAAATTAATTTATGGCAAACTGGCTTTGTCTTTTTTGTCTGCGGAAGAGCATTGCTCGATGCAAATATTTATATGTAATTCTACTGTCCTAAAAGCTTATGTCCATAGTTTACTCAAATAACATTTCTAAGATTCCACCCTTCAGTGCTGCGTATATAAGCAGAATCGTCCAATACAGTATTAGAGCTCTAAGAAGCGGTCTGGTAAATTAAAATGGCGAAACCGCTGGGAAGGTTCACCAATGATGAGCTAAGCCCTCCCAATATTTTTTTTTTAAATCACAATGAGGACAGTTTGTTTTATGTGTAAAAGAAACTTTCCTGCTTCAATGTTTTTTATTATTATTTAACTTTTGGTCTAAAATTTGTCCTCTCTGGCTTCAAATATACATCAGAACAATGCATTTTGTGCATCACTCTAGTACAAAACGTAAAGGTGGTAATGAAGAATTAGTCACAACACCAGTTATAGAATAATCTGACAAATTCAATCTTTATACCATGGTTTCGGGCTATGGCCTTCATCAGTACAGGGGCAGCTTCGATTTATAACATCCTACAAGAGTATGATGTGCTAATGAGGGTCATAACCCGAAACCATGGTATACACAGGTTGGCTTTTTGTCTGAATTAAAAAAAAAATGCAGTGATGTGTGTGTCCCTAATTCTTTTTATCGCCATTAGTAAATTTTCTACTGGGATGATAAACATAATGCATCGATCTAATATATAATAAATGGAAGAGTTGCCTCTTATTTTTTTTGGTACATAAATATCATTCTCCCACAACTTTAAGTTTTATAAATAACAAAATATATACATATCCAGACCGTTAACATGAGCTTTTTAGATATCAGAGCGTCATCCATTGTAACAGAAGTCAACTGAAAGTTGATTCAGGTTTGTTCCATAATATTTGGCCAACCGATTTCTTGATAAATAAAGAAAAGCCAACCACGTACGCGTATCTAGCCACTCATTTTCTAAACTTGCTTCTAACGACCCTTTAATATCAAATTTGAAAATTATCAAAATTACGTTGATTTGATTCACTTACTGAAATAAAAGGAAATGCAAAATATATTTGAGAAACTTGATAGAAGAGGAATATCAGAGGTGTTTTGATATCTGTGAAGAAAATTGGAACAAGAGAGAGAGTGTATTGAAGGTTTTAGTGATTATTTACGAAAAGAAAATTGAATAAAATTTTATTATGCTATCAATATATGAAAAATATATATATTTTATATTATTAGCATATCTGGAAATTACCGATAACAATTTTTGTAGTTTCTATATAGAAATACAAAATAAGCAATTAATAACTCGAACTCAATAAAAACAAAAAGTACTTATTAACTCCCAAAAATAAACCAGAAAATAAAACCAAATCGATTTGAAAAGATTGATATTTTCTTCAATATATACTATCTTTATGTAAGAGTCAATTCAGATAATGACAATTTAGGATAATTAGACTTTCTTCTATGCATGTAAAATATTCTTTGACAATTTAAATGTGAATTTAAAAGAGAAGGGTAAAGAAAAAGTGCAAATCAACATAAGCATTGTTTTCCGTGTAGATTGTCATTCCAAACTTCCCAAAATGTCATGTAAATAGACTTTTCAAAACGCTAGAATTTGCAGCGATTTGCGTGATTAGTTCAAACCTTTGCAGACGATAATTTTACGGTGCGCGGGAAACATTTCAAATAATCGTTTGGTTTTATTTCCCCCGCTAGATTTATTAGTTTTTTCACTCTTTTCCTGACCCATTTTGGCTTTTATTGCGATATTATTTCCTATGGTAGATATTTTTATTCCGCAATCATTTTTATAGTCTTATATTAAAGAATATATATTAAGTACTTTATAACTTTATATATATATATATATATATATAAATATATATTTAGAGTGAAATTGATAATTTAGTTGAATATCTCAAACTTATATAAATATCATTTATATATACATACGATGTCTATCAGTTCGTCTGTCTGTGATGCACGATTTCAAATCGGAAAATTCTGGGAGTTGAGACTTGATTTGTTCAGCGATTGTTCATGACCTAAAAGGAGGAATAAATTCAAATTTTGGGTTTATCTGAAACCAATGTTTGAATTACAAGCAACACTGGCAAATAAATCAATATAAATATTAATTTCTTTGCTATAATTAAGTAATATACTTCAAATATCATCACCAACATAGATATATATTTATAATCATTATCTAATGATTGATCTAACTCATGGACAAATCTCAAGGAAATGTAAAAACTTTGATGTCGCCTGTTATCTGTTTTATTTGAAGAGATTGAGGCAATTTTGTTCACACTTGGTTATCTAGTATGTCTACAATAAAGGTCACTGTAATATCTTTCAGAGTTATTGTCTGAATCCTGACATTCATGCTAAAAGATATAACTTCGTTAAGTTTTGTCCATGAGTGTATCTTTCAGAGTTATTGTCTGAATCCCGATATACATGCGAAAAGGTATAACTTCCTTAAGTTTTGTCCATGAGTGTATCTTTCAGAGTTATTGTCTGAATCCTGACATTCATGCTAAAAGGTATAACTTCCTTAAGTTTTGTCCATGAATGTTTAACTATCTCTACTAAATATTCACAAGTCTTCAAAAATATAAAATATTATTGCTTCAAAATAAGCTAGAATATACGTTAGGTAATTACTCATATTTTAATCTATCGGAGACAATGGTTCTATTATTTAAAACATTGACCCAATTAGAATTTTTCCAAATAATAGAATTATGATCGCGAGTGATCAAGTTAAAAATGCTGAAATAATCAACTCTATATATAAAAACGCTTTTATATGATTTAAATAAAATGAGGATATAGAATGGCTGATATCATCATAAAAAAGAATTGATAGAAAAGATTAAAAATTATATGGGAAGCACTATAATCTTCATAATTATTTTTTTCCCATTTATATATACATTAATATTTTTATTTATTTGACATATCTGAAGCGATATCCCAGCTTGGTATACTTAAAAACCCTGTATGCATTCCCAAAAGCGTTAAGTGTTAGGCAGGTGAAGTTATATTCCCCTAAGACCTTTGGCGTATAGCCATTAGAAATATTGAAAATATATATATATAAACATTAAGTAGAGTTAAACATCTATTGGTGCAACATCCATATCGGACTTACTTCATTTTTATTAAGGTGAAACTTTAATAAGGCTTAGAATTGGTTGACATTCTCTAGTTTATAATATCAATAATATAAATACGAGAGAAATATATATTTAAAGTTAAAAAAAGAAAAAAAGGCATCTCCTTATCGGGCTACTGAGAGTTACTAATGGCTTGCGCCATCTATCGGAATAAATATCAACTATATGTTGATTTTTTAAAGGATTACAGAATTGGCCAAATGCCCATTCTTGATTAATCAAGATAAGCTAAACACGTACGCGTTTCGAGTTGTTGACCCTCGTCAGCGTGGTGCAAGCTGTATCTCAACGACCAAAAATCTGGTGATACAGGTATCCTGAAAAATCATGAAACGGGTAGTTAAGGCCAGAATTGCCTGAGAACGCGAAACAATTAATTTATGAACTTTATCCCAGTACAATATCCCATTTGTGCTACCTTTTCATGTTTAAAGTTATATATTTAATATATTATAATGTTTATATACATATAATTACCAAATTTTAATCTTTTGATTACCATATTACGACGAAGGGGTTAGCAAAAAACTTTTAAATTTTAAAATCACTTATATTTGATTACCTTTAAAAAGCTTTAAAAAAATCACAAATATAAGTGATTTCAAAATTGAAAATTGATGAATTTTAAAATAAAAAAATAAAAAATAGTTTCACCTCTTTTATTTGATAAGCAAGTGATTTCGCTTGATGGGGTTTGAATATTATTATTATTGCCACGTGGTAAATTAGGGAAGACAAACTTCAGGATGAGACAGCAATTTATTTAAGGCAAGAACAAACTGAATGATAAAATAAGATAAGCTAGGAGGGAAGTTTACAGAGTAGCAAAATATAGACAAAAAAATAATACTCTGTTAAAAAAACTTTGTTACATTATAATAAAAGTATATATACTTCTATATATATTTTTATATATTTTTAAAAACACAATGAACAGATGGATTACTCTAAATACTTTAATTTTCATGTGAAATGAAGGGAAGATTTTAAAATGCTAATTAATGAAAGTTTGGTTATAAATTATGACATTTTCTTAAGCTCTCTGTTCATTAGGAGAAAATAGCCGCCAGGGGCGTGGTTGCCTAGACTATGACGTCATAGGTTTATGACGCATGCGCCCTTCTCTCTTCCAATCCCATACATTTTTTTTTTTTTTTGCATTTATTATAAAAAAAAATCGTAACAGGGAAAAAATATTTTTGTTTTGTAAATTATTTTTGTTAATATCTCTCCCCTAAGAAAAATAGAAACATTGAAGATGTAGATTTATTGAAAGATGCAGATACACTCACACAAAAAGCCTTTATTAAGACCTCATTGGTCTTACACAGATTCTCCAGAGTGTAGACAACAATGATCAGGATCAGTGGGATTTTACGTGTACAAAATTGCATGAAACGTAGTAAAAAGCATGGTCTAACAAAAGATGCTGATTTATGGATAAATAGAATTTCCCAACCCCGAGATTTTAAAAAGACTTCCTTCCAAAATCCTATCCTACAGCCTCAAAGTGGCGGGAGGGTGTAAACACAGGACGTCGGGAGTTTACCTCCTGGTAGGGCCACCCTGTACCCGGCTAATGTATCAATTGTCTGTTCTCCATAGGAGCGGCTCTATGTCAGGAGATCAAAAGTCACACTGAGTGGTACTTCCAGGTCTTCAGACCAACAGCACCCCTCTTTCCTTCTCCATGATGTCTAACATTTTAAAAAGACTAGAATGTAATCATATCCAAACAATTTCTGATAGAAGATTATGCCAATAAATAACGCGCCATCTATATTGTAGCGTAGAAATCAAGTTTTTGTATATCTGGAGATGGGAAAGTATTTATTGATGACGTCACCACGACCAGTCAACAATTATTAACAAACTAACCAAACTATCTACAGCTAGAGGATATCGAGCAAGCAAGCTAGGCAACTAAATGATGATTTTACAAATAATAATTCTGTTTCTAAATATTTTCATTGAATAATTAAATTAAATAATTAATTATTACTTCGCCACAATATATAGCAAATGTAAACATTAAAGCATGAATGTTTATTTTATACATAAAACGAACTTTACCGTCTGTCACCGAGACACAGCCGATATTTTCCGGCGACTATAGCATTAGGGAACAAACTGACGGTCGCCCCTTTTATTTTCACTTGGATGATAAACAACTTTCCCAACTCCTAGGTTTCGGTTTCTGCAGGAATCTTGCTGCAAGCCTCGCGTCTCCATCACCATGATGCAACATTCTCTCTTGGGATCTCAGGACGTCAACACCCTGTAAGTTTGCCCCACTCTTTTTCTTATATTTTGTGTATTTTAAACATATGCTTAATTAGAATCATTTTAATTTGAGGGGGGGTCGATGGAAGGATAGTCTAAACCATTGGTTTTTGACCGCTAAGACCCGGGTTTGATTCCCGCATTGCGCACTTTTTTTCTGATATAAAAAAAAGTTCAAATGGCCCCCGATTCTTGCAAAAGTCCAACCACACCAGCGAGTGCTAGTAACCAAACGGGGATTTGGCACATTTTAAAGTGCAATGTCGAACTGCTTTTCACACGTGTAGACATGTGGTGCACTTACAATAAAAGCAGTCGCCTACTTCTACCCACCATGATTTTTGTAAATTGTATTTGTTTCATTGTTTTTTTTTTTCAGGTTTCAATTGTTTCTGTGAAATAGTTCTCTGATTTTGGTGTTGTTGCCTGACGCAAGCATCCTTTGTGGGAATATCGCGTCTGATTTGATAATAAATAAATAATGATTATCATGGCCTGTACCACGAGTACTAGGGATAAGCAAAAAATATATTTTTTTCATTCGAAAGAGATTGTTCTCGTAAGCCCTTTAGTCAATACACGTTCAACGGCAGTTTTGTTCCTTGACACCGTCCTTACTCCTTTTCATCGCAGTAAGGACAGTAGATGCTTGTTTTATGTGTCAAAGAATCATTCGTGCTTTGATGTTTACATTTCCTATATATATAAGATGATACTATTTGGGTGTCATGTGGTAAGAAATGACAGTCAAATACCGACGTTATTGTCATTACAATTACAAAGGGAGAATAAAGAGAATACATAGAAAGTCAGAAAACTACATATGGATAAACAACATCAAGATATCACTGTTTATGATAACTGCAAATATATTTATTTGCATATACAAAATATAAAGCCTGCAATACCATATACGCACAGAAGCAATACGATAGCAATTAAAAATTTCAATGATGATGATAAATAAATAACAAGTCAATGACAACAATACTCTGTGGTCAATACACAACAGTATTGTAAATATAGAGGCTTCTTCTGGTCGGAATTCATAGTTCTTCAAATTCAAGATACTTCGGCCAGTAAATATGACGAGGACAAAAGATTTTTGTCGAAACGTCGAGACAATAAAAAAATATTTAGTTAGTTTATTTAGAAATATCTTTAATTTAAATAACACAACAAATAATCACAAGAAAGACTAACAATATAAACTAGCACCTAACATGCTATGTAACAACATGCTAACAATATAAACTAGCACCTACCACACAAGGAACAGACAGAACACTATTTCAACTTACAACTGCCAAGACAGATATAAACTACTTCATACTACATCTATATGTAGGCATATCCCAGTAATAACAGGAATTTATTTATAAAAATACTTTTCAAACACACTTTAGTAAATCATAAAGTACTCGTCATTAACAGTAATTATTTTTTCTAATTGCTTATTCTATTTGTAAGATTCTCTCGAAGTCGCTTTATTCATATTCATAAATGGCGAAACCGCTGGGAGAGTTCACCATTGATGAGCCAGGCCCTCACATTAATTTTTACATTGCAGTAAGGGCAGTAGAAATTGTATAATTTAAAAATGAATCTTACGCGTCTATAATAGTTTCGATTTTTCTTAACAGATGGCGCGCTAGTGCATCATAATATAAATGTATTTGTTTACACACTGAAACCTTTAGGTTCGCCTTTAGAATTTATTCTAAATTCACACACAATCTTTTCAAATATGTTTTATATTTAATTTTAACTCCTATAACAAATTTGTCATCTATGTAAATAAAATTGATATTGTTGCACTCTTGCTTTATAAGGGGCACCAAAATAACAATAAACTTTTTAAAAGCTTTTATTTAACTTGCCTATCTGTCTGTCTGTCTGGATGTCTGTAGCCAAATCTTGTAATCAATATTTTTATTAATATACTTATAGGGCACCTAGAAATATGAAATTTGGTACACATGTTCAAACCTGATGACAATGCTAGCTGACCAATTTTCAGACTTCTGGGTTGTCAGGTTGGCCAAGAACGGACAAATTTCCAAATTTCCTTTCAAATTTTGTATATTAAATTTTAATATGCTTCCAGACCATATAGAATAATGAAACTCACAATACTCGCTCAGTCCAATTAATAATTGACAGATAGACAGACATACATTCATTTTTATATATAGAGATTAGCAGTATTTAAACGTAACAGTAATAAAATGTTGATTTTAATATATGTAAATAGAGTCTCTTAAGAAAGAGACCACCTAAAAAATGACTCAACTTGTTTCTCCTGTAGGTGGTCTCTCATTGGAGATTCTAATTGATATTAAAGAATCTCTAATAGACCTTTAATAAGAGACTGCCTCTTGGAGAGACGGGTTAAGCTACGATTTTAGGCATCCTCTCAATGGAAGCTCTACTGTATCTACTTTTTCACACTGTTTGGCTTAATAAATGCCATTTTAACCATTTTGAATGTGTATCAATCCAGTCTATTTTTTGATATTTTATAGGCAAAATCACTTGATTTTAATTCATAGGGAATTCTTAACTTTTTTTTTTGTCTTCATTCAGCTTACTTTCTATTATATTTTAAGCCATTGTTCTCCATTATACATATTTAATAACGTATACACTGTTTTACTTTCAAAAATGTCATTAATAATTTGAATACAGACACATTGAAAACCTTCTTAATAATGATGATAATTTTTAATAAAAATTTTAATGGAATTTGGGAAATAAAACGAAAAGAAAAAAAGGAAATCTGACAAAAATAGCTTTATAACTTTCCACAAAGTTATAAATGGTCAAATATAGCAAGTGGCTATATAAATAAAGTTATACACAAAGATAAAATATAGATTTTAAAATATTTTTTTTTACTTAATTTTAATGCATTGTAAATTATTCATCTTCAGGGTCATTGGTAGTTATGTGGAAAATTTGGTGACATTTGGTTAAGTAGTTTCTGAGTTTATCGATAAACAGTCAAACAAATTTTGATTTTTATAAATATAAAGATAATACAGAGATAATAAATCAGAGTGCTGAAAATATAACAGATTAATTGATATTTATCCTTATTTTTTCAAAAAAAAAAAAAGGTTTTTCAAACTAATAATTAGATAGAAACCTTTTCTGGTAGTATATTAAACAATTTCTTAAAGTTAAAGTGCGATGAAATGGGTAGTTTGGTATGGCATAAAGAAGGGGCATATAATCATTTTTTTCTATATGCATGATAATATTTAGAGCAGATTGTTGAATTATAACAGATAAATTAGAATATTCATCTTGATTATTTTTAGGCGAAAAGTTATTACAAAAACTTTATTTGCTAGAGACCTTTCTAGTACTATACTAAATAACTTCCCAAAGTTTCATGGCGTTCCAATGAGTGGTTTGGTAAGGCATAAAGGACAGACACACCACACACAAACACTCGGGCGTGCGGCCACGCTTTCGCGAGCTCCGCCGTTTTCGCCTCTGGCGTGGGTGTAGATGTCTGTAGACATGGCGAATTTGGCACCGAAGGGTAGCCTAGGCTCTGCTGAACATGTGCCTGAAAGGCCCAGCAACCTGTCTCAAACAGGCGAGGAACTATCGCCGAAAAATGGAATTCAGAAAGAAAACTATAAGAAAAGCTCTGAAAAAGAAATTCATGCAAATTTGCCGGCTAGCGGCAAGCATGTAAATCCGGCCGCTGTGCGTGACGTCACGGCGCCAACGACTGCTGCCTCTTCCAGCGAAATTTCAGCCAATCCGGCCTCGCTGATATGGGGAGACACCGAGATGGCAGAGGTGGATTCCAACGCCGGCTTCACCCTTGTCGTGAGAAACAAGAAGAGGCGCCTCGGCTCAACGTCACCTGAGCACGCTGCAAGGCAGCCCAACAAGCCTGGAGAGCAGCGCAGCCCCCAGCAGCGGAAGCGGCCAACAGGGCCGAGAACAGTGCCGCCTCGGGAGATCAAGGCGACACGCGCGAACATCGCCGAGGCCAAGGCGAGGCAGACCTCTTCATCCCACGAAAACTACATCTTCGTGGAGCTGTGCCCTGACATCCCGGACTACTCCTACCTCCAGGCAATGGGCAAGGTAGTCGGAGGGCCTGTTGGAATAACACAATTCAACAGAATGAATGGCCATTACATCGTGGGCTTGGCGACCAGAGATCTTGCGCGCCGTCTGGTTGAAGGCGGCCTAGAGATCGAGGGAACGACCCTCAGGGTCTTCCCCTACCGCAAGCGGGCCGAGCGTATCGTCGTCGCCAACCTGCCAGGCTTCGTGGAGGACAAAGCCGTCGTGGATGCTCTGCGACCGTTTGGAAATACCACCTCCATCGCCCCCATCCTGGTCAAAATGGGCGAGTACACCTTCACCGATGGCCGCCGGGAGGCCTTCGTACTGCTCCACGACGGCATCACCCTGGAGAAGCTTCCCACCCGCCTGGACATCAAATCCAAGGGAGACAACCTGCCGGCCTACCTCTCCTTTGGAATCAAGTGTTCCAAGTGCGGCAAGCAGGGGCCACCGCAGAGCCAACTGCCCAGCGCTCGCCAGGCAAGGGAACGGCAGCCCCAGGCAAGCAGCGTCTCCCACCGACGCAAGGCCTCCCCCCCCCTCCTCCTCCTCAGCAGCCAAGGAAGCCGGCACCTGCGCCCGCAACACCGGCGCCCCCTGTCCAACCGGCGAAGACAACACCCGAGGCTCCGGCGATCCCCTCGGCGCCCCATCCTGCCGAACCGATGGATCTCGCCCAGCCCGCCCCTGCCGCCCTCCCTGCTCCCCTGGCTGCCCCGCGGCCCCTCGAGCCTGGCATCCCTTCGCTCGACCACGAGATGTCGGTGGAGGGGCTGACCTCACCTCCATCCACGCCTGCCCGGGGAAAGGCCGCACTCGAACAGCTGCTGGAGCACCTCAAGAAGTCCCCTAACATCTCCATCGACTGGGATAAGTTGCCCGACCTAAACCGCGAGGAGGTTCAGAAGCTCCTCACCTCAGAGACCACCATGAAGAGGCGAGCGTCCACGCTGACCCCGGCACAGGTCAAAGCCCTTAACAAGCTGCACGACACCATCAAGCCCTTGTGCCCAGACTCCAACTCCACAATCCGCAAGACCCTCCAAAAGACCAGGAGGGTGCTGCGTGAAGGACCGTCCCAATGAGTTACCGCGTCGCCACCATCAACGCGCGAGGGCTCGCCACTCGGAGGAGGAGCCTTGCCCTTTGTCATCTCCTCAGGCAACATCACGTGGACATCGCGTTTGTCCAGGAGACAAACGCATTTCATCTGGGCAGCGGCCAAGACCTCTGCCTCGGCTACAACGCTGTTGTGTTGGCCCATCCCGTAGCCATCTCGGGATCCGGACTCGCCTGCGTCTTCGGGCCAGGCGTAGCCGTGACACAACAGCGCGTCCTGTGGCCGGGCCACATCGCCTTGGCAACCATAGATGTCCACGGCGAGGAGATGACGGCCATCGTCGTTCATCTGGCGCATGAACCCCGGGAGAGAAACCGGCAACTGGAGCTCCTGGCGGCGACAGCGGCACAGGAGGAGGAGGGGGCCTGCTGGATCATCGGCGATTTTAACATCAGGGATCGGGGCCCCTCATCATCATCATCATCGGATGCCCTCGCCGCTCTTCTGGACCTGGCCGCGCTGGTCGACGTGGCCACCCAGTTCGACGCCGCCCACCTGCCCACCAGAGTCGCCATGCACGGCGACCAAGTCGAATCGAACCGCCTGGACCGGATCCTCGTCCCTGCTGGAGTCCTGGATCGCGTGTCCATCTACGCGACCAGCCACTACCACCTCTCGGACCACCGCCTCGTGCTGCTCCAGGTGGGCCCGCCCACCACCGCCGTCTCCTCCCCCACCCAGCCTCGCTTGGCCGCGATGCTCCGCTCGGGCCTTGCTCTCGAACATCTGGCTGGCTACATCCGGGAGTTGGAGGAAGACGCAGCGCACGATGACGACGACGGGACCTTCTGGGATAGGTGGACCTCCATCAAGGCGGGGCTGCTGGCGGAGGCCAGATCCCTGCACGACCCGCGCCACGCTGCCAGCGACAGCTACGTCTACAGGGCGAGACGTTACATCGCGGCGCAGCTCGAGGCCTCCTCCATCCGGGCAGACTACCCATCGCTGCCGGACCTGGCACGCGCCATCCGCCTCCGTCGCCCGGTCAGCGTCATCAGGGACGAGGAGGACAACGTCATCGAGGGCCCAGAGCTTCGGCGGAGGGCGTTCGCGACCTTCCAGCCCCGCTTCGCCCGTCCCACCAGCGATCCAGCTGCGGGAGCTGCCTTCATCGCCAGCAGCGCGCCCACCACCACCACCCGCGAGCTGAGTGAGGAGGACCCGCTCCACCGGCCAAACATCAACCCCAGCGAGATAGCCCACGCCATCGAGCACCTCCCTCGCGTAAAGGCCTCCGGCTGGGACGGCTTGCCGTGCGAGCTCCTCGTCGCCTTCAACGAGGACTTCTTCGCGGAAGCTCTGGCCCGGGTGTTCGCGGCTTCACGGCTCCGCGGTGCACTACCTCCGTCGACGCGGCGCAGCTCCATCTGCCTCGTGCCCAAGGCCCGCGGAGGTCGCGGCCTTGATGGCTACAGGCCTGTCGCGCTGCCCTCGGCCGACTACAGGGTCCTGGCCGCCATCCTTCACCGGCGCCTCAAGCCCCACCTGCGGACCCTGGTGCCGGAATGCCAAACATACGCCGTCCCCGGGAGGTCCCCGTCATGGAACATCGCCATGGTGACGGACGCCATCGAGGAGGCCACCGCCCTGGGCTCGCCGCTGGCCGTCATGGGCGTCGACCTAGAGTCCGCCTTTGACTCATTGGACCGCGGCTTCCTGGAGTCCCTGCTAACATCCCTCCGCCTCCCGCCGGCCTTCATGGCCTGGATCAACATCCTTTACGCCGGGGCGGACGCCACCATCCGGGCCGGAGGCTTTCATACAACAGCCTTCCCCCTTCTCAACGGCCTCAGGCAGGGTTGCGCCGTAAGCGCCGCACTATTCAGCATCGCCACGGGGCCGCTGCTACGTCGCCTGGAGTTGACCCTCGGCGTGGGCAATGTCATCGCTTACGCCGACGACATCGTCCTCCTATTTCATCGCGACGGAGACTTCGAACGGGTGGCGACCGTCTTCGAAGAATACAAGCAGGCCTCCGGAGTTGGCGTGAACCTCCGGAAGAGCGCTGGCCTCTGGTGCGGCGCCTGGCGCAACCGCGGCGACTCCCCTCTCGGCGCCTCCTGGTCGACCACCTCCATCAGTGTCCTCGGGCTCGACATCGCCCCCAGGAGCACCGTCGCCCACCGGGAGCAGCATCTCCTGGCCCTCCTGGAGAATGCATGCCGCAAATGGACGCCCTTCACCCGCGGCCTCTCCCTCGTCGGGCGAGCAAGAGCGGCGAACACGCTGGTGGGCTCTGTCATCCAGCACCACCTGCATGGCTACCTACCATCACCCCCAACCATCGCCAAGCTGCAGGCCCGACTGGCGAGATTCGTCTGGGGACAGGACCACACGGCGTGGCTTCCCGCCGATGTCATGGCGAGGCCAGTTGCCATCGGAGGCCTCGGCCTCCTCGACCTCGCGACCCAGCTCCAGCTCGCCTGCCTCAAGGGGGTGCAGGTCGCGCTCCGCGGGGGCAGAAATGCCTTCAGCTGGCTGGTAGAAAGCGGTGAGGCCTGGATCCACCCTCCACCGGACGGCACCCGTCTCCAGCCCCGCCGTCTCCGGCTGCTGAAGCTGTGGGAGGAGGCCTCCAACATCCTGGGCCTCAACCATCGGGCGGTCCTCACGGCTCAGCTACTGGACCTCAACATCATCGGCGGCTGCCGGTTCCTCCGCCCTCCCGACCTCCTGGCCCCTGCCCGCTGGCGCGGAGCCCGAGTCCGGGACCTTCTTGCGGAGGGCCACCTCACCGCCCGACCTACGCGCTCGGCCCTGGCTGACGCCGCGGCCCTGGGCGCCTTCTGTCGGAGGCTGACCTCCGAGAACGCCGTGGGCTTCGGGGCGGAGTCTGCACCCTCATCTAGCTCTTTAGCTGCGGCCGTGGTGCTGCGAGGGACGGCTACGCCGTTCCTCAACGGCCTCACGACCCGCTCGGCCCGACGGGCCCTGGATCGCCCGCGCCTCGCCGCCACGCCCATCTCAAGGTTCACCTCGAGATGGTCGCCCACCATCGGTCCACTTCCATCTAGGATCGACTGGGCCTCGCTGCGGCGCTGCGCCTACTCGGGCCACGAGGCCGATGCGGCCCTCAAGTTGGCCCTCCACGCCCTGCCCCATCCGGCCCATCCTGCCTCGGTCGGCCCCTCCTGTCCTGCCTGCGAGTCCATCGACCGCTCCCTCGGCCACCGTTACTGGTGCTGCCGTTCCATCAGGCCTCTCATCAGAGAGGCCTTCAACATCATAGGGCGGCCCCCTGACCTGCAGGCTTGGATCTTCGGCGGGTCCGGCCTTGAGGACGACGCCCTTTCCATCTTGGCGTCGGCAAAGTTGCGAATTTATCGCTACTTTGTACAGGTTGGGCTCGGAGAAGCAGTGGAAGACCCGCTCATCGCCTGGTCCAGGACCCTCCAGCGCCGAGGTTTTCTTCCTCCATCTCCCATCACCATCTTGTAAAATTTGTTTCATATATGTATATATTTTCTCTTCTCATCTCTCTTCTTATTTTCTTTTTCTCTCCCTATGATTGAAAATATGTAATATTGTCTAAAATGACAATAAATATTTTTTAATTGTCAATTGTCACACACAAACACACACACACATACATTCATTTTTATATATATAGATGATCTGGCTTTGTGTCTTCTACTCGAATGAATGTTTTCTGTTAGAATTTTGTTTCTGCATACTAAAAGTGAACTCGCTTCACCCGTGGTCTCTGATCTTTTGGAATTTTTTCCCTATATAATTTTGTATCTGATTATCAAACATGATACAGCAATATTTTCATTATCATTTTCTGACTAAAAACAACTATTTTTTCTCAATACCTGTCAATTTCAATTTTTCTTGGCTAAAAATGCGACAATGCTGGAGATTGCGAAAGGACTTTTTCAATAAATGTTCAAGACATGCAAGGAATTAGAAATCCAAATATTCAGATTCCTATCTAAAACGTCCTTGGAATTACAAGCAAATAAATGAGAAAACCCAACATATATATTAATTTTATCTGTTATAATTTAGTCATCTTATTCCAATATCATCACGCATATATTTATATTTATTATATATATATAGGTGTGTGTGTAACAATATACCACCATACATTTCACGACACCTTTTTAAATAGTTCCCCTTTTTAAATTAGTATGTTGTTACTTTTAACTATTTAATCAATTGTTTGATTATAATTGAAATTTTATATGTACCAATTATCCCCTAACAATAATCCAATGGGTGTCTCTAACTTTGTAATATAATTCAATAAATTTAGGGTTCCCAAAAGCAAAGAGACGCAGTTCTGTTAGTAACGGATTTTGCTTACGTCACTTCCGACCTCCCACGAGGAATTGACCAATCTGCTGCGAGCAGGCTTGCAGCTATTTAAGGCCAACGTCGTCTCAGTGATAAGGCTTTTTTTTTTTGGACTGGCATATATCGACTAAAAATAGCGTGAATAATTGATTATAAAAAAAAAACACTTAAAAAAAGCTTTTATTTGAAATGCACTAAAAATAACAAAATAAATATTTCTAAAGTATTGCTTTTTTTTCTGAAGGTACCATTTAACAAATAAAATAATAGTCTTAGAAATAAAAGCGGTGGGGTACAATAATAATAAATTTGAGATCAATATGATTTTATATGAAGCAAATGATTAGCAAGATTATGCCTTTCATTAAATTTATACCTATTTGCTGCATAAATGATTATCATCCCCCACCGCTTTTATTTCTAAGTCTATTATTTTATTTGTTAAATGGTACCTTCAGAAAAAAGCAATACTTCATAAATATTTATTGTGTTATTTTTAGTGCATTTTAAATAAAAGCTTTTTTTTTTAAGTTTTTTTTTTTATAATCAATTATTTATAAATATAATGAGTTTCATTATTTTCAAATACAACTTTACTATCCATCAAAGTACTCCTTCATTAGTGCTAATTATCTTGTCTTAATTATCATTCCAGTGCTGGAAGATATTTTAAAATTCGCACTTTTTGATGTCTGATGTTGTCGTTACGAAATGGCGTTTTTGGTCGTCGAGAGACATAGAGGAAAACATTTTTCTCTTCAATTTTCTTTTTTTTTTTTATCTAAAGGAACAAAAAGAAGTCTGCAGTAGCTAAATGTGGTAAATAGGAAAATAGCATGTGTGGATCAATCTACCACACACGGAGGAGGATAATAATACAGATGGACACTTACTATATTAACTATTATTACCACCCCTACATGGCATTACTTAAATTAACTATTACATACCGCAAATAGAACAGATAGAATGGCTCATAACTAAATAAACTATTACCTACTACACACGGAACAGAAATACAAATGGCACTAACTATATAAACTATTACTTACCACACAGAACAGAAATACAGATGGCACTAACTAAATAAACTATTACTTAATACACACGGAATAGTAATACAGAGAGGAATCCACTAACTATATAAACTATTACCTAGCACACACACACGAAACGGTGATGCGAATGGCACTAACTATATACACTATTACTTACCACACAGAACAGAAATAAAGATGGCACTAACTATATAAACTATTACTTACTACACACGGAACAAAAATACAGAGAGGAATCCGCTAACTATATAAATTATTACCTAGCACACACACACGAAACGGTGATGCAAATGGCTTTACCTATATAAACTCTTACCTAGCACAAACAAACGAAACGGTGATGCAAATGACACTAACTATATAAACTATTACCTAGCACACACACACACGAAACGGTAATACAGAGAGGAATCCACTCACTATATTAACTATTACCTAGCACACACACACGAAACGGTAATGCGAATGGCACTAACTATATAAACTATTACTTACCACACAGAGAAGAAATAAAGATGGCACTAACTATATAAACTATTACTTACTACACACGGAACAGAAATACAGATGGCACTAACTTTATAAACTATTTCTTACCACACGGAGCAAAAATACAGAGAGAGAGATGGCATTAACTATATAAACTATTACTTAATAGACACGGAACAGTAATATAGAGAGGAATTCACTAACTATATAAACTATAACCTAGCCCACACACACGAAACGGTGATGCAAATGGCTCAAACTATATAAACTATTACTTACCACACAGAACAGAAATACAGATGGCACTCACTATATAAACTATTACTTACTACAAACGGAACAGTAATATCGAGTGAATCCACTAACTATATAAATTATTTCCTAGCACACACACACGAAACGGTGATGCAAATGGCACTAACTATATAAACTATTACTTACCACACAGAACAAAAATACAGATGGCACTAACTAAATGAACTATTACTTACTACACACGGAACAGTAATACAGAGGGGCATCCACTAACTATATAAACTATTACCTAGCACAATCAAACGAAACGGTGATGCAAATGACACTAACTATATAAACTATTACCTAGCACACACACACGAAACGGTAATACAGAGAGGAATCCACTAACTATATTAACTATTACCTAGCACACACACACGAAACGGTAATGCGAATGGCAATAACTATATAAACTATTACTTACCACACAGAACAGAAATAAAGATGGCACTAACTATATAAATTATCACTTACTACACACGGAGCAGTAATACAGAGAGGCATCCACTAACTATATAAACTATTACCTAGCACACACACACGAAACGGTGATGCAAATGGCACTAACTATATAAACTATTACTTACCACACAGAACAGAAATACAGTAGGCACTAACTATTTAAACTATTACTTACTACACACGAAACGGTAATACAGAGAGGCATCCACTAACTATATAAACTATTACCTAGCACTCACACACGAAACGGTGATGCAAATGGCACTAACTATATAAACTATTACTTACCACACAGAACAGAAATACAGTAGGCACTAACTATTTAAACTATTACTTATTACACACGGAACAGTAATACAGAGAGGCATCCACTAACTATATAAAATATTACCTAGCACACACACACGAAACGGTGATGCAAATGGCTCAAACTATATAAACTATTACTTACCACACAGAACAGAAATACAGATGGCACTCACTATATAAACTATTAGTTACTACAAACGGAACAGTAATATAGAGAGGAATCCACTAACTATATAAACTATTTCTTAGCACACACACGAAACGGTGATGCAAATGGCACTAACTATATAAACTATTACTTACCACACAGAACAAAAATACAGATGGCACTAACTATATGAACTATTACTTACTACACACGGAACAGTAATACAGAGGGGCATCCACTAATTATATAAAATATTACCTAGCACACACACACGAAACGGTGATGAAAATGACACTAACTATATAAACTATTACTTACCACACAGAACAGAAATACAGATGGCACTAACTATATAAAGTATTACTTACTACAAACGGAACAGTAATACAAAGAGGAATCCACTAACTATATAAAATAATACCTAGCACACACACACGAAACGGTGATGCAAATGACACTAACTATATAAACTATTACCTAGCACACACACACGAAACGGTAATGCGAATGGCACTAACTATATAAACTATTACTTACCACACAGAACAGAAATACAGTAGGCACTAAATATTTAAACTATTACTTATTACACACGGAACAGTAATACAGAGAGGCATCCACTAATTATATAAAATATTACCTAGCACACACACACGAAACGGTGATGAAAATGACACTAACTATATAAACTATTACTTACCACACAGAACAGAAATACAGATGGCACTAACTATATAAAGTATTACTTACTACAAACGGAACAGTAATACAAAGAGGAATCCACTAACTATATAAAATAAAACCTAGCACACACACACGAAAC
>CP092863.1:104296824-104322541 GCA_030710605.1 Cordylochernes scorpioides | reverse complement strand
CTTTATTTATAATATATATATAAATGTCGCCTTATTACTTTATATTAATTCATGGTTTATGATTCTATTTATTGTATAAAGATGACGCTTTATAACATTATAATTAAGTTGCTTCTTTGAATTTGTTTTATATCGACATTAGGCATTGTAGTCACTACAAATTTATCTTAATTCCTATATCCTATAACGTTCAATCCTTATATATAATCTATATCCTATACAATTTATAAATTGCTTTCAATTTCTTATAAAATTGAATATTCTCCATCATAGCGCTTTGCTGAGAATTAATTTATGTGAATATATTTGTAGCCTATATTCAAGTATATTTGTATATTTTACTGGAAGTAAGTCTCCTTTACGGGACATAGTGTTTCTTCCTTTTAAAATATAAATATATAATATAAATTTTATTCTTTATTTTATATATACTACATATCACACACTCAAATATAGAAAATAATTAAGATCAATTCCTTTTATTCATTAAATTTGCATAAAACCCCTAACCTGTTCAAATTCTATTCTGTGTAAAAATTAGGAAAACATTTAGCTAAATAATTAATCAAAACAAATAATTTATTTCCCGTGATTAATCTATTTGGTTAATTAATGGTTTTTTGTCTATTTATGGAAAATGTGGCAGAGGAGGTTTTAGAGAAACATTTGGCAACACTGTAATTATTAATGATAAGTGGTCTGTGGGGAGAGAATAAGCCGTGTCGATGGCCGGAGTTCAAATCTATTACGGGGCACTTTTTCATTTTCTCTTTACTAATATGGGGTGTTTCATGAAACTTGAAAGAAACGAGAAAAGAATCCAGTGGCCTTAAACATCTTGTTTTTCTCTAAATTATCAAAATGATTAATGATAATTATTAATTATATAAAATATTTTAAAGCACATATACACCCATGGACAAAACTCAAGTAATTTTTACCTTTTAGTATATTTATCGGGATTTACCAACCCGATACGACTATTTATTATTAAGAAAAAAGGCATCTCCTTATCGTGAAACTGAAATTTGCTGATGACCTGCGCCATCAATCGGAATAAATATCAACCATTTATTCCGATAGATGGCACAAGCCATCAGCACCTTTTAGTTGCACGATAAAGAGATGCCTTTTTCTTAATTTATGCACTTTATCCCAGTACAATATCACATTTGTACTATTTCTTTCACATTGTTAATGATTAGTTTTGTTTATTTAATATTATTTTTGAAGTTTTATCTGAAGAAATTGTTTGTAGATGAGATTATGGGAATATACATCAGTTCTCTCTCTACCAATGGCAAGATCTACAAGAGACTTGTTCTTCGGGGATTGAAGGCCTATTTGTATTACAACTAGATATTTGTTTCCTCAGCAATTTACATCCAGAAAGGGACATTCCAAAACCCATCAACTTATCACAAGAATTGATCGCATTCAACAAAAAAGTCCAACATGGAATCATTGATTGCTGATTCCTAGATTCAAATAATATTTTTGATAAAGTGTGGCTTGAGAGAACCTAATGGTGGTATTCATATCTTTATAATGATACTAAAAATGTTTCTATATGGCTTCAATTCAGGAAGTTTGTATTTATAATGACTTCATTTCAAAGGATGGATTTTATAGAGAGATTTACTTCAGATTGTGAAATATTGTCAGGAGGACAGAGTTTCCTGGTATTCCCTCTTATCTGGACTGGACCTACAGGTCGGGGTAAACAGTGGCGCCACGGAAAAGGAGGAAAGATCTCAGTTCTCCCCTCTTGCTCTAACGGCTGGGTCGATTTGGCTCATGTAAACAGTAACTCTTATTTTATATTTAAAATCTCTCATATAACTCATTAAATAAATATTTTAAGTAATTCGAAGGCCTAGTTAATTATTTTTCCTCGCGACAATATCAATAACACAGAGTATTCGGTACACTTTTTGAATGGTACACTATGATAGGTTCGTTTGGTATTGAAAGAATGATTCAATTAATCATCCTTGATATTTTAAATTTTATTCAGGATAAATATAGAAATAGATATTATGTTACAAATTAAATTTAGTAATTAAAGAAGTTTAAAAATGTTCGATTGAAAAGGATGGATGGGAAGGAAGTCAGTCCGTGTTGGCCGTCAGAATTCGAAGGGCCCACGCCCGTGCTTCCCACGTGACCACCGCCGCGCATGCGCGCCGACCGTGACGTCGCCACCGTCCGTCGGCGGTGGTGTTGGTTGAAAACTGTTCTTCTCTTCGTCGCGCGGGCGTGCCTTTCACTAACATTCCTCCCACCAATTTAATTGATAAATTAAATTCTAATACTATATTTTCTTGGCTATAGTAGAGGCCAATCTAAATTTGTTTTATTTCTAATGGAAAAAGTCGCTGTACTGGACGAAGAAAAACTCCCGATGATGTCTTCACTCTTGCGACTCGAACTTGTCCATCGGCCCCAGGTAGCACCTCCTCCACTTTTCCTAATGGCCATGAAATCCTTCTCCCCCCTTTTTTTTTTTGAAGGGTGTGACGACTGCCTTTCTCAGTTCACTATTGACTTCTTCGATAGACTCCTTTTCTGCAGACTGTGTCCAAAATTGTTCTTCTTTCTTAAGCCAAACTGGTCTCTCCCACCATCTAGTAGTAATCAATTGCGAGATTGAAGCTCCACGTGAGGGGATGTCTGCAGGATTTTCTTTACCAGGAACGTGCCTCCAATCAGTTATGCTTGAATTTTGTCGAATCTTCTTTACTCTTCCTGCGACAAACACTGACCAGTTCATATCACGTTTAATCCCTGCTAAAGCAGTAGTAGATTCAAGTTTATTCCCGGAAATTAGCTTGTAATTAGGGAGTGGTGGGTGTTCTCCTATCCAAGGTAAATTGGCAGAATATCGACCATCTTCATTCTGTTTCACTGTTTGGTTGAAATGTTCCAACGCTGCAACTGACAACTCTTCTTTGCTCTTTTCCTTCATGGGTTCCATGATACCGATGACATCTAATCTCCAAAGATCTTGTATTGTTGCATCACGGACTAAGCATGACAGAACTGATGATTGAGATTTAGTTGTTTGAACATTTCCCAAAACCTTTCCACTAACAGTCCAGCCCAGCTTCGTTTCGAGAGCGACGGGACCAGATTCCAATTCTATTTTCTTTCCTGTTAGTAGCTTGGCGTATACGTCTGCTTCTAGTAGTAGTTCAATCTCCGTGTTCGACCTATAGACATCCAAGTCAATTCCCTTTGATCGAAGTTCCGTCATCCATTCGGTAGGTTGAGCGGAAGGCATTGCACTACAAATCGTTGAGCAGTCTTGTACTTCAAAATTGCAGTTGTACTTGGAGTCCACATCAGAAATGTAGATTCGATACCGCTTGTGCTGCTGTGGTCTCGATTTCACTCCACCAAATAGTAAGTGTACAACTTCCTTTTTCCCGAGCATAGTGAGTCCAACTTCGGAAGCAGTTTGTTCCAATACATATGAGTTCTGGGATCCACTATCTAACATTGCTCGAACAACTTTTGGTTTATTTTCGCCATTAATCTTTACCATGATTGTTTGAAGTAAGACATCTTGGCACCGAATTTGATTCGACATGTCCACGGATGCATTTATGTTCTTACTTCTCTCTTCAATCCCATCAGATTTTTGGCTGCCTTTTGAAACTGGACACAAGATTGCCCTGTGTTTTTTACTACAGATGACACATTTCACAACGTTTCTGCAATACTTGGAAAAGTGTCCGGGCTTCAAGCAAGAATAACAACACTGTTTCTCTTGAATTATTTTCCTTCTTTCTTCAAGAGACATTGACATGGCTTTACAGCATTGTTCACTCAAATGTTTTCCATCACAAAATACACATTTATAAGCGTTATTTGACTTCCCATCAGCAACTACCAGACTTGCAGCGGTGGCGACAGATGTCTTCGGCTTGGGCGGCTTATCTCGATTAAATTGTGATGGATACGAACTCGAAAACGGTTGACGAGCCAAACGCATTCTTTCACTTCCCTCAACTTCGTGTTTTAGGAATTCCATAAGCTTCTCCAGGAGGACTTCACTTGAATTATGCTTTCCATCTTCATCAGGCTTGTGATGATGACGAGTCCTTTCCCACGCGACGAAGAGATCTTCAGGTAAAGCTGATTCCACCATGGGGTACAGAATAGCAGCGCATTTATCTGTTGTGACTCCTAAAGACCCCAACGCTCGTAGTTGTGATGATAACCGAACGTATACAGTCGAAAAAGATGTCGTGTTCCTTCCATGAGCATTTTCCAAAATGATAGCAATCAAATCCCTTACGTACACTTCCACCAACATGTCTTCACGGCCAAAACGTTCCTTAAGAGTGCTGATGGCAAGTGGATAATTTGCCGCTGAGTTTGGAAAGGATGAAACTATTTCCTCCGACACCGATCCCTTTATCATGCAATTTTGTAGGTATTGGAACTTGACACAGGCCGAAATGGAGTCATCATCGTGGACGCTTTGAAAGGCTGACCAGAACTGCAGCCACTCCCGTGCTTGTCCTCCAAATTTCGGTAGTTCCAACTTCGGAAGTCGATGAAGATTTGACTTTCCTTCGTTCCCCCCGGAAACTATTGATTCTCGGTCTACTGTTGGTTTTGCTAGTAATTGTTCCATTTTTTGCAAAACGCCTTCAGACCTTCCAAATAGATTCGCTTGAACGATATCGACATCTTCAATTTCTTCATCTTCTCTATCCGCCTTTATCAGTTGTTCGATGAGACAATCACTGGCAATTAAGAACCTGTCTTTACATCTGAGGAGCTTTGGTCGTAGAGACATCAACATTTCTAGGCTTGGTTCTTGCTTTCCAAGTTCGCCATCTGCTTCTGCAATAACACTTTCCAAAGTCCTCTTTTTCGTCTCACAAGCTTTCTTGAGTTTGTCCATCTTAAATCTTGGAAGGCTCGCCACAATATTCGGTACACTTTTTGAATGGTACACTATGATAGGTTCGTTTGGTATTGAAAGAATGATTCAATTAATCATCCTTGATATTTTAAATTTTATTCAGGATAAATATAGATATAGATATTATGTTACAAATTAAATTTAGTAATTAAAGAAGTTAAAAAATGTTCGATTGAAAAGGATGGATGCGAAGGAAGTCAGTCCGTGTTGGCCGTCAGAATTCGAAGGGCCCACGCCCGTGCTTCCCACGTGACCACCGCCGCCGCGCATGCGCGCCGACCGTGACGTCGCCACCGTCCGTCGGCGGTGGTGTTGGTTGAAAACTGTTCTTCTCTTCGTCGCGCGGGCGTGCCTTTCACTAACACAGAGAGTATATACAACATTATATGTAACTGGCGTCGCTTATTCTCTGCAAGGTAATTCTATTCGCCAATACCTATGCCTAACTGTCCTTGTACTTATTGTTTGCGGAAGAGCATTGCTCGATGCCAATGTTTAAATGTAATTCTACAGTCCTAAAAGCTTATGCCTATAGTTTGTTTTAAAATAATTTCTAAGATTCTACCCTTCATGGTAGCAGATATAAGCAGAATGATCCAATACAGTATTAGGGCTCTGGGAAGCAGTCTGGTGGATTAAATTGGCGAAACAGCTGGGAAGGTTCACCACTGATCAGCCAACCCCTTCCAATATATTTTTTCATCGCAGTAAGGATAGTATAAAAAATTGTTTTATATTAAAAAAAAACATTCGTGCTTTGAATAATTTCATTTCTTATGTATAGACGTTATTGCTTTATATTAGAAAATGATTCTGTATATAAATTTTAAAACGCATATAGACAATCTCTTTCACCTCGATCTCTTGCCCTGGAGCTTTCCCTCCAACACTGTCAGCAATGTCTCTCATACTGATCCGCGCATAACATGTGAATAAAAAAGTGAAAGTTGTAAAAGCTTATTATTTTGCTTTGTTTTAAAAATGAATTGATGTTGGTTCCATATACTTGAATTGAATATTACACTTTAGTTCTATATGTATTTTATTGCTTAAAAAGGAACTCAACAAAACAAAAATAAACTACAATTGCAAATGATTTGATAACTAACTAAGAAAAAATAAAATAAAAAATGATGATGATAAAAAATTGAATATGTCTGCCAGAAAAATGCTTCTATGAATTAAAAAATGAAAATAATAACAAAATTAACATATAAACTTCAAACAACATGTCCAGCAAACATCGTTGTTTTATGAACTTTATCAACTAGCGTTCTGTACCCATTCGATCGAGGACTTGATTATTTTTTACCATATCTGTCCAAGGAATTTGACAGATTTTCTGTAACAATCTATATATGCACCAATCACAGTTTTTTTTTGCTTATCCCTAGTACACATGGCACAGGCCATCATAATCATGGTGGGTAGAGTTTGACGACTGCTTTTACTGTAAATGTACCACATGTCTACACATGTGAAAAGCAGTTCGACTTTGCACTCACAAATGTGCCAGAGCCCCGTTTGGTTACTTGCACTCGATGGTGGGGTTGGACTTTTGCAAAAATTGGGGGCCATTGGAGTATTTGCATTTTTTTAACATAAAAAAGTGCCCAATGCGGGAATCGAACCCGGGTCGTAGCGGTCGAAAACCAACAGTTTAGACCATCCTTCCACCGACCCCACCAATCACATGAATACACGCATTTGTGAAACTTATTTCCATCACATTTTTCACATTCCACAGCTATCATTATTATCAAAGTGTTGGCCGCCATTCAAAAATACTCTTTAATTCCGCTAATTACTATTAGTTAATTAACAATTCTAATATAAAAAAGTATCTTTAAATAAAAAAAAATCACAACTTGGAGAGAATATGAGGATTTTAAAGAGCTCCAGAGAGAGAGTTATTTTTAAATAACACCATTTTAAAGAGGGGGGGGGGGGGGGACTTTATAAAATAACAAGAAAAACATTCGAAAAGTTAAGTAGTTGTTTTTCTATAAGGTTTTTTAAATAAAATTAGGCTTATCCTGGATTTATTTTATTTAGGGTTTTTTTTCTACCTCGTGTGTGTTTTATTAGAAAGGTTTTCCATAAAAATTCTTTATGTGTGTGTTTTTTTTCTTCTATTGTGTAGGGAGAATTTTAGAAAATAGAGTTTTGAAAAAGCTCTCTTTCTTTGCTGGAATATATATATTTAGCTTGAATACCTTTTAGATGATTATTATAATGGACTTTTTTTTATGAATATCATTAAAAAAAATTCTTAATTATTATATAACTTTTTCTATCTCGAAATATTACAAAAACACCTTTCTACGGTTCATCTATTGGAATGATTAATATTTTGATAGAGCCTGGCTCATCAGTGAAGAACCCTTCATTAGAAAATCCACTAATATTTTATTGGACTTTTATTAAAGAGGTCTAGTTGAGTGGAGAGATAAATTATTTTCAACCACCCGATAGTTTCAATATATATACTTATAAAGACAAAGGTTGCCTCTCCCATCAAAATAGACGTCAAAACTAGGCGCCATCTATTGACCGTCACCACAAACTAGCGGCCTCGGGTCGGTGACAAAGCCACAACATCAACTTTGGTAAACTGAGAAGCAACCACCTAGAGACCATGGTTTCAGGCTAATGGAACTCGTCTAGGTTTGATATAAAACATTCTAAAGGATTAAATAATATATAAGCAGACATGCTGTCAAGAGCACCTGTCTCATTTTACCTAACATATAATGAGTTAAAAGAACATCAATCAACAGAACAAATTAACAATAGTAAAATTAAAATACAAAATGGTCTATTTATGATTAATAGAAAGGGTTTTAAAAGAGCTTATGTACCACAAACACTGAGACACAAATTATTAAACAAAGTACATACAAAGCATGGACATATTGGAACAACTCAAAAGACTAAAATAATTTCTCCACACTATTATTGGCCACATATGACTAGGGATATTTACACCAAACATTGTGAAACTTGCCAGTTTAACAAGTCTAGGGATTGTTTATGGACCACTACAACAGATAGCTACACACCCCAATCACATTTTTTCTCTAGATACAATGTCTCGAGACAAAATATATTCCTAAAATTACTGAAAGCTATAATGAAACAGTACATATCATAACAGGCTTTACAACAAAATTCTTATATTATGGAATACAACGACGGTATATAGAACAAGCCATAGAAACACATACACCAATAGAAAAGGCAAGAAAATTAGCTATTTAAAGAACCATAAAATCCCATGAACACAACAAACAGCTTTATGATATTAAACACCCAGAACCCAATTTTAAAGAAGGAGATCAGGTATTAGTAAAAACCTTTATTTATCCAAACACTGGTAAATTAACCCAAATATATATAGGCCCATTTAATATTTTTAAACAACTTTCCTCAGTCATATATGAAATGAATAAACCTAATCTACCCCAAAGAAAAAACAAACAGAAATTATACACTCTAATAAACCTTAATTATTTTATCCATAAACACATTTTTTCACTTCAAAATGCACTAACATAGAAAATTACTTAAAAGTAAACCAAAATTCTAACACAAAATTAATAAATATTTATGATAAACTATGTTTTTGCAGGAAGGCCATATTTTGGATATGGACAATGAAGAACAAATTTCTTATGCCAGCACAAATTACTTAATGTCACTCCAAATATCTCTCTATTATCGCTTCATTATTCAAACATTATTAAGCAATACCTTTATATATTGTTTCATATACATTTATATGTTAATATTCTAGGAACAATTCAATTTAAATTATATTTTGTGTAAAAATAAACATTTTCTGCTGCATTTAAATATTTCGAAATTTAACTAGTTAAATTACATAATTGCTCATATTTTAAATACCTTTTCTTTGCTTCATATATATTTTTATATAAATCAATCATTATTATTTATTATATATAGTTTAATTATAATTTCATAATTATATACATTATTTATAAACAAACTTTCTTTTGTTTATTTTAAAAAATATTTGGAGATTGATTTTATTTGTTTAATTGTTATTATTTCTATAGACATTTTGATTTCATGTAATTAATTATTTTGTAATTACCAATTTTTTATTTTAAAATTTTAGCTTTTTTTAGAGTCTTTTTAAAAAATGGGGGACATATTATATAATTTAAAATATTAAATATTATATGATTTTTAAAATATATATGTTTTTTATTTTCATTTTCATTGATAATTTTACATTTTTTATCCCATAGTTTTAGAATATGCCACTTTTAAAATTGTTGTAAATATGAATTGTTAACTTACCTATTTTTTAAATTCGCTATTTTAAAATGTGAATCGACACAATTATCCATAGAGAGGATATCGCGTTTTGTGTGTTGAAAAAATAAATAAAAAAATGTATGTAACTGTGAAAAATATATTATTGTAATTTTCTTCAAGTATTTGAGAATAAAACTCTTTGATAGCAAATAATTATTTTTCTATTTTTCTTTTATCAAGACTGCTCCTTATTTTTTACAAAAATATATATTTAATTAAAAAGGCATATATTGGATAAAAATATTTTATTTATTTTACCAATATTTCAGTTGGCTAAACGCTAACTGTAAGAGAATCAGAGGTTGGATCTCAGAAAGTATTGTTTAATTATCAAATATATTATATTATGACAAGTAACAAAGAGAGTCAAACAAAAGCAAACGCAGTGGCAAACAACAACAAGCAAAACTGAAACCAATATATACAGGTACGGCCGGCGGAGCGTGGCGCCAGGTCACGTGATGTCTGGGGGAAGTGGCCGTTGCTATGGGAACAGCCGACGTGCGACGTTACTTTTTCCAACACTCCCACCTAACGTGCACTTTGTTGTTTCAAACAGTGCAAGTTGGCTTCTTAGTCTTCTATACCTTTCTGGAGGTAGAGCTTTCGTAAATATGTCTGCAGCTTGATCATTGGAGCAGACATAAAGAAGGTCAATTGCATGTTTTTGAAAATGATCTCTGATAAAGTATACGAAATATCAATATGTTTAGTTCTTTTGTGGTATTCTGGGTTGTGAACAAGTCTTATGCAGCTTTGATTGTCTCAAAAAATTGTTGTAGGCTTTACTTGTTCTTGATGTAGCTCGCGTAGAAGTTGTCTCAGCCAAATTGCTTCTTTCGTTGCTTTGGAAGCCGCAATATATTCAGATTCTGTTGTTGACAGAGACACACAATTCTGTTTTTGACTGCACCAAGAAATAGGTCCATTATTCAACATGAACACATATCCGGTGGTTGATTTTCTTGTGTCTAGGTCTCCAGCAAAATCAGCATCGGAAAAACCTATCAGAGATGTAGTGCAGGAACTCCCACCAAAACAAATACCGATGTTTTTCGTAGCTTTTAAGTATCCAAATATTTTCTTTACTGCGGTCCAATGTGAAGGTCCTGGGTTGTTCATAAATTGGCTAACCCTGCTGACTGCGTAGGCAATATCAGGTCTAGTTCCAGTCATGAGGTACATTAAACTACCAATTGTCTGTCTGTATGGAATCTTGTTCATTTCTTCAATTTCCTGATTATCCTTTGGGCACATCTCTTTTGTTAGTTTTGAGTAAGGATCAGAAGGTACATATTGTAACTTAATTTCAAGAAGGTTGTAATGTTCAAGTGTTCTTTCAATGTATGAGGCTTGATGCAGAAATAACATTTTAGTTGTTCTATCTCGATATATTTGTAGGCCAAGGAAATAATCGGCAGTAAAAGTTTTTATTTCAAAATTGGAATTTAAGTACTGTACTATATCATCGTCCATAGCTAGTTTCCACTTTTTTGAGTTTTGTCCTACAGTTGCATCTTCATAGTTCAATGGTTCTTGGTCATAGACATAACAAGCATATGAAATAGCTCTTGTACAGTTGGTTGATGATTGTTCCTTTTCTCTGATTCTATTCCTGAGAGGGTATCTGCATGATTCTTCTGGTTTGGAACTGGTATTTGTGCTATCAACACTTTCTTCACTATATATAGTTACCTTTTCTTGTTGGTTATCCTGAATATTTTCTGATGTATTAGCTTCAGTAAATATTACATCTCTGCTTATGATAATTTTTCTAGCAATAGGATCCCACATTCTATAATTTTTGTTAGTTTCAGTATATCCAACAAAAAATGTACGAATACTCTTTTTGTCTAATTTCTTTCTGTTATCTTTTGGTATATGCACATAAGCGTTACATCCAAAAGTTTTCAAATGTAAGATGGAGGGTTTTCTCTTGTACCATATTTCATAAGGTGTAGAATTTCCCAATACTTTAGTAGTACATCGATTTAAGAGATAGACTGCTGTGTTTACGGCATCAGCCCACAGTTCAAGCGGCATTTTTCTTCCATGTAACAAGCATCTAGCTGATTCAACTATTGTTCTGTTATCTCTTTCAGAAATTCCATTCTGTTCTGGGGTATATGGAGCAGTGAGTTCATGAACAATTCCTAGAGATTTTAGATAATCAGAAAAATTCTTATTTAAGAATTCTGTGCCATTATCTGTTCTGAATCTTTTTATTTTATTTCCAGTTTCAGTCTTAACTCTTTTTACAAATTCTTTAAATTTCTCAAGTACATCTGATTTATGCCTAATAAAGTAGGCCACTCTAAATCTTGAAAAATCATCCTTGAATGATACAAAATATATTGATCCACCTGGTGATCTTTTACTCATTGGTCCACAAACATCTGAATAGATCAGCTCTCCTGGATAGGTCGAATTTGGACTTGTTGACGCGTGAAAAACTTTTCTATTTTGTTTTCCATAGATGCATGCTTCACATAGTAAAGAATCAGGCTTTTCTCTAATTTTAATGTCTTCTTCAAAAACATTATTTTCAAACATTTGGGTTAATTTTATAGGATTTACATGACCCATTCTTTGATGCCATATATCTAGACTTAACTGAGCAACATGAGTTTGTGAAGATTGCTTTGCTTTAATAAAAATTCTATAAAGATTTGAATTGTCCTCTTTTCCAGTAACTAGCACTTTCGAATATTTTGTCAATTTTATCTGATTTCCTTTACAAATGAGCGTCAAACCATGTTTTGTTGCAGTAGCTATTGAAAAAAGATTGGTCTCCAATTCAGGTATATAGAGAACATCCAAAAGAGTTGCATTAATTTCCTGACTATCAACATAAGAGAGAATATCAATATTTCCCTTACCTTTTGCATAGATCTGCTTTCCATCTCCAAGGCACACAGGATGAACACCTTCTGGTATTTCTTCGAACGTAGAGAACCATTCTCTTCTGAAAGTCATGTGATCCGTTGCTCCAGAATCTGCAATCCAGGAATCCTTTGTTTCAGCGAGGAAGGCACTTGTCTCAGCTGAAAAAGCACAGCTATCATCTCTGGCTGAAGAACTTGGCTGTTGTCCTTTTTGTTCTTCCTTTCTTTTATAGCATTCTTTCCACCAATGTCCTTTCTTCTTGCAATATCCACAGTGTGTGTTCTTCTTTTTATCTTTAATGGATTGTTGATGCTGCTGTTGTTTGTTGGAAGCTGTTGAATTTCTGTTGAACTTTGAAAAAGTCATCAAGGCATTATCTGGTTTAAAATTTCCTGAAGAATCCCAATGATCCTGTAAGCTTTCTTCTTTCAGTAATCTTGCCGTCAAGTTTTCTAGTGTCTTTTCTTCTGATGAAACTGAATCCCATGCTGTTATGAAATTTTTGTATTTATCAGGCAAGCTGCAAATTATCTTTGTAATTAGGGCAACATCAGAGATTGGCTCACCTAGATCTTTCATTTGTTGTGCCTGAGTTTCAACTTTGGAAATGTGAGTAGCGATGTTATCATTTGGATTCATTTTATATTCGAAAAATCTTTGTTGCAGCAAATATTTGTTTGTTTCAGATTTCAGTTCATATATTGTTGATAATTTCTTCCACATTTCTGCTGAAGTCTGGCAATTAACAATCTGTTGAAGATATTTAAACTCTAGAGCAGTAGTGATCAGCATTTTGGATTTTGCATCTTTCTTTTTCCATTCAGAGAATTTTGCAATAGCCTCTATTTCAGGTTTTACTTCAGAGCTATCAGTTATACTGAGAAGATCTTTTGCTTCTAGAATAATCTTCATTTGAAATTTCCATAGATGAAATTATCGCCGTTGAATTTTTGAATTTGTGGAAGTTCAGTTGTCATCTTGAGCAAGCAAACGAATTTCAGCTTAGATAAACAAAAATATTTGATACCAACCAAGCTCTACTGCCATGTAAGAGAATCAGAGGTTGGATCTCAGAAAGTATTGTTTAATTATCAATTATATTATATTAAGATGACAAGTAACAAAGAGAGTCAAACAAAAGCAAACGCAGTGGCAAACAACAACAAGCAAAACTGAAACCAATATATACAGGTACGGCCGGCGGAGCGTGGCGCCAGGTCACGTGATGTCTGGGGGAAGTGGCCGTTGCTATGGGAACAGCCGACGTGCGACGTTACTTTTTCCAACACTAACCTTTATCAAGGTGTTATAACATTTTAAAGTGTGTCAACAACAATCTCAGCGCCACATAACGTCAACAGCATTAAGTTTTTAAAAATATTTTGTTATATTCAATGTGGGAAGGAAAAATTGTTAATTTTCAAAATATTCACACCCATATTTTACAAAATTATTTTGTCCATAATATAAATATATTTATCAAATATTTCTTCCCATTGAATATAACAAAATATTTTTAAAAACTTAATGCTGTTGACGTTATGTGGCGCTGAGTTTGTTGTTGACACACTTTAAAATGTTATAGCACCTTGATAAGGGTTGGCGTTCAGCCAACTGGAATATTGTTAAAATAATTTTTTTAATTAATATATGCCTTTTTAATTAAAGATTTATCTATGGATTGCTCTATTTTCAAATATATATATATACTAGCCGAATGGCCCGGGCAACGCCCGGGTTTTACCCGACTGGACCCGGCTTCGCCTGGGTAGTGTTCGAGCGAGGTTTACTCATGAATGAATAGAGGTCCCAACTGTTTGTAAACTCAATGTAATGAATTTTCTTTCAGCAAAATGGGGATAAATTGCAAACAGCAATATCGAAAATGCTTGCAAAAAAATCTGAAATATAGGATCCATTTCACAAACACATCTAATGAATAGAGTGCTGTTTGGAGGAGTGGTCTAAACTGTTAATTTTTAAAAACCATGACCCGGGATCATCGAATGCAGATTCAGACACTTTGTTCTGAAAAAAAAAATTGTCCCAATGGCTCCTGATTCTTGAAAAAGTCCAACCCCTCCAGTGAGTGCAAGTAACCAAACTGGGCTTTTATTCTTAAAAATAAAAAAAAATCTAATGATTAGTGTGAATAAAGTAAAATGGTCGGCACAACCTGAAAATTGCACTTTGTCCACTTCACTCTCGGCTGTCCAAGAAGAAACAGCCAGAGCAAACATTTTAAAGGGCACCTAATCCGGCATTTACATATCTAAATAGTTAAGCAAGGATAACCGAAAAATGTAAAACATCAAGGGCTGAGAATGAAGAAAAAAATTAAAAAATAGTGTATTAAAATAAGCTCGACTCATGACTAAGGCCAAAATAAAAAAAATGCATAGAAATAATCTAAAAGGAGGGAAAAAAATGCAAAAAAAGCAGTGAAGTGGGAAAAAAATGAAAGCTTAAAACAACTGATTAAAAAAAATCAAATGGAAGAAGCCTAAATCCTACCTAAACAAATGACAGCAAAACAAAAAAAAACACAATGGAAGAAGACTAAAAAAAAAAGTCTAATTTGGTTGAAAAAACTGCCCAATAAATATGAGTAGAACATATTCTGGCTTCCCTCATCGGTCAGATTGCTGACTGTACATTTCTTTACTTAAAGCTAATTGTACCTATATATTAAAAAATATGTTTGGACCATATAGATATATATGAGCAGCTATATAATATATTTTTTTTTTTTACTTATCCTTTTAGTCTAAATTAGACAAGATCTTGGAGGTCGTGCTCGTAAAGAAGCTCAAGAACTCTTCTTGGTTCTCTGTACAGGGATCTTTTGTCCTTTCCAATGCAATTTAGTAAATGTTGGGGAGTGGCCTCTTCGGTTTTGCACCTAGTGCACATGGGGAAGCTTTTGGCTCCCTCTTTATAGATTAGAGGGCGCAGGTGACCAGATTTCCATCTGGCCAACTGTGTCGATTCCCTTCTGTTTAGTTGGAGGGTCTGTTTTTTGGGGTTTTCTGCCTGGTACCAAGAATGATGGAAACTATCTCTATGGTTCCTTATTAGTTGTAGTTTCAGTTTATTAATATGGTCCCTTGCTGAAAGATAGGTCTCGGAGTTCACCGCATCAGGATGTCCAGCTGCTCCTTCCTTAGCCAATCTGTCGGCCTCCTCATTTCCAGGGACTCCCACATGTGATGGAATCCATTGTAGACCTATTTTGGTATTTTTATTCAGTTTGTTGATTTCTGCAGCAATGTTTTTGAGGAGTCTGTCGTATGAATAGTAGCAGTTTTTAATTGCAAAGATGGCGGCTTTTGAATCTGTATAAATTATTATGTTTTTAGTCTCGTTTTTCTCTACAAGTTTTAGAGCTTGTAGTATGGCTGTTAGTTCGGATCTGAAAACTGACAAGTTCTTTGGGTTTTTGATTCTTATTTTTATTTCCATACTATCTTTAAGGATGAGAACTCCACTGCCAGAGGAGCCATTCTCCACCAGTGAGCCATCGGTGTATATCTGTATGGTCTCTTTGTCTGCTTTTTCAATCCTCTCCATAGCCAGGCTCCTGAGTAGTCCAGGGTGGTCGGCCCTTTTGGAGCATTCTTGCTCTAGATCCAGGTTGTAGGAGATTTCTGGTCTTTCTTTATATGGTGCATATTGGTTCTGGGCATTTCTATTTCTCGTGCTGTTTGGCAGTAGTTCCCGGTAGGCTAGGTGCATTGGGCTAAGTCTTTTGAGTCTGGTTTTTGGTTTCCATTTTCGTATAAATTCTCCGGTTCTGTGTGATTTTGGTGCATTTACTCTCTTGTATATATAATCGGCTAAGCCGATTTTTCTCCGGTGTGTAAGAGGCAACAAGTTGGTCTCAATCTCTGCAATTTTGGTTGGACAGGTGTTTCTGAGTCCACATATGATTCTTGCAGCACTGCTCTGTACCTGATCGATTTTATTCAGGTTGGTCTTGCTCGCCGTCTGCCACACTGGTTGGGCATATTCTAAGATTGGTCTGATAAGGGCCAGATATGTTTGGCGCAGAGTATCCCTATCTGCGCCCCATTCATATCCAGATATTCTTTTCAGAATGTAAAGTCTCTTTTTTGCTCTTAACACTGTCTGGTTGATATGAGGTCCATAGGTCAGTGAGGGGTCTAAAGTGACTCCTAGGTATTTGGGTGTCCGAGAAAATTTTATTTGATTGTTGTCATATTTGATATTTGGGGTCCATTTTTTAAGGTGGTTGTTTATTGTAAATACTCCTACTTCGGATTTATTAGGGTTTATAATTAATTTCATTTTTTCCGCAAAGTGTTGGAGTTCTTTCAGCGCCTTGTTTACATTTTTGTTTGCTTCCTTGAGATCTCTCTTTGAGGACCAGATGATTATGTCGTCGGCATAGAGAGCAAAGTCGCAGTATTTTGTGATTCTAGAGTCCATGTCATTCAAATAGATTGAGAATAGTAGGGGGCTTAGTATCGATCCCTGAGGGAGTCCCTGGAAGAGCCTGCCAGTTTTTGATAGTTGTTCTTTGAAGTTAACCTGGAAGGTCCTTCCGGTCAGAAAGGATCCAATCCAACCCATCATCTTCCCCCTTATACCTAGTTTGTCCAGCTTCTTAATTAACCTTTCTTTCCACACTCTATCAAAAACCTGGCTTAAGTCTATAAAAGCGGCTATGGTAGACTTGGTTGGTTTACTTTGGAAGTTGTCTTGAATTTTCTGTGTGAAGTAGAAAATCTGGTCTACTGTGTTATGATATTTTTTGAAAGCTGCCTGCTGTTTTGTAAGTAACTTGTTTTTGTTTAGGAAGTATTGCATTCTATTTAGTATCATGCGCTCCATGAGTTTGCATGGTATGGAGGTTAGTGATATTGGTCTATAACTCTGTGGGTGGTTTTCTGTTTTTCCTGCTTTATGGATGGGAATTATGATTGCATGCTTCCATTCTTTAGGTAAGGTGCTGCTTGACCAGCTTAGATTAATTATGTGAAGGAGCTCTAAAATGGAGTTTGTTTCTAGGTGTTTTATCATTTTGGCTGATATGATGTCTGAACCTGGGGTTTTGTTATCATCTAATCTATTTATAGCTTCTTTTAGTTCATGAGGTAAAAATGGCTTGTGGAATAAGTCTTGGTGAGATGTTGTTTTGGCCTCGTTTCTTATCTTTTTTGATATCTGAAGTATTTTCTTATCTTGCCTCGAAAATTTTAGTTTGGAGATTTGTGTATAGTAATCAGCAAAGAGGTTTGATATTTGGGTTCGTTCTGTGAGTATGTTGCCATCTTTGTCTGTGAAGGTATTTGAGGTTGTTGAGTACGGAGTTTCTTGGTTTATAGATTTAATTAATTTCCAGAGTTTCGTATCTCTTGTATGTGGGCCTAGGTTGCTACAAATATCCCTCCACTTCCTCTGTTTTAGTTGGTTCGCTTTCTGTCGCACTTGGGCTATATAATATGAAGCAGATAAATATAAATCCTACCTAAACAAATGACAGCAAAATAAAAAATTGAGCCTACCCTTAAAAAAAAAGCAGTTACTAAAAATGCATAGAAGCTGCTTACAATATAAATGCTAATAAGTATAAACCTATTGCATGAAACAAATATGGAGCGTTCCCAGTTAAGGGTATATTTGGTAGGCTGCACTGTACGTTGCCACCGCCGTACCTTCGAGGCGTTTTACACGAGTTAAAGATACAATTTCGGTGAAATACTTTGAATTTTACCAATTTAAATTATAATTTTAAAAAAGATTTAACAGTTAAAAAAAACATTTTTTAAAATAAAATATTAAACTAATTTTTCTAAAAACGAACATTATTTTTTTAATTATCTGAAACTGACCTGATTCAACTTATCTAAAACTAACCTTATTTAGCGATTAAACTAACCTAATTTAACCTATTTTAATCTAACCTCATATACACTTTTACACTACCTATTTAATTTCAAAATAAATTAAAATACGTTTATATCAAATAATAACATTTTTAAAAAATCGACTTTCTCGTTCACACTTTTGTATCTATTCAATTATGTATTTTTTTTATTTATCTCTATAAAAATATCTCTGTATAGTTTAGATTAAAATATTTTAAGTGGCATATTTTCAAGTCGTATATTTATACACAAGTTTTATATTTATTTTACAAATATTGTATAAGATGTGATTAATAAACTTTGTAAAAAATAATCTTAATACATTTTTAATAACATGACGTTATGTTATATTCTAATAGGTAAAATAGGTTAGTTTCAGACGGCTTATAAATTAGGTTAGTTTAAGGTGTGTTATAAAAAGGTTAGTTTCATTAATTAAAATCGGTGAGATTCAGATAGGTTATATTAGGTTAGTTTAATCGCTAAATAAGGTTAGTTTTAGATAAGTTGAATTAGGTTAGTTTCGGATAATAAAAAAAATAATGTTCGTATTTAGAAAAATTAGCTTAATATTTTATATATAAAAAAAATTTGAAACTGTTAAATCTTTTTCAAAATTATATTTTAAATTAATATATTTAAATTGGTAAAATTCAAAGTATTTCACCGAAATTGTATTTTTAACTCTTGTAAAACGCCTCGAAGGTACGGCGGTGGCAACGTACAGCGCCGCCTACCAAATATACCCTTAACTGGGAACACTCCACAAATATATATAGTAAAATATATGTAGCAAGCTATACAGCAAAAACATAACATTTTTTCAATAAATATGAAAAAGAATAAAATATAGAATATGAGCAGCTATATAATATGAAGCAGATAAATATAAATCCTACCTATACAAATGACAGCAAAACAAAAAATTGAGCCTACCCCTAAAAAAGCAGTTATTGAAAATGCATAGAAGCTGCTTATAATATAAATGTTAATAAGTATAAAACGATTGCATGGAACAAACATATATAGTAAAATATATGTAGCAAGCTATACAGAAAAACATAATTTTTTGCAATAAATATGAAAAAGAAAAATATATAGAATACACTGCTCTAAATCGTAAATGATTACATGAATATATAATATATAATATGAATATTCCCCTTATGAGAATCAAACAGTATACCTTATCTAAAAAAATGTAGTATCAATTAATTTAGAAATAAATAAATAAATAATAAATAATAGAAATAATTAAATAAATATATATAATCTTACTATTTTCAAAACGATTTTAACCAGTTTTGGTACCGACGCGCTTCGCCTAGCCAGAACAATGGAAAGGCTTAGACTTTCTATCAACAGTTGGAAATTACACTTACATTTTAATCACCAGTGTCTCGCCGCAAACATAATTCCACCTTCTTTAATTTTAAAAGATCCTGTCCGCACAAATTATTTTAGAAAAAAATTATTTGAAACGGGTAAGAAACTTTTAAATGCTAGAAAATTAAGGAATATAATCTTACCTTTTGAAAAATGCAACGCGTAACTAACAAAATAAGTTTAACCAATCAAATTCATGTATCGTCGCGACCAGTGCGGCGCCAAGCGGCAAAAGGCGGGAACTAATCCATTTCAGTTAAATAATTTTAAAAAAAGGTACATTAACCTTTGTAGTTTTTTGAATAGCCTATATGTTAAACGAAATCTTCAGCTACCTACTTGCGAAATTCCATAATGATTGAGTCAGTAGATTTTGCGTGATGCGATAACAAACATCGATTTCGCATTTCATTTTTATAGATATAAGGATATATATCATAACATATATATATTAAAAACAAATTAGGCATATCCTGATCACTAACATGAGCGATTTTTAGATGACAGAGCGTCATCTAGTGGAACAAAATTCAACTAAACGTTGATTATTTAGACTATTTCCTGGTATTTTTGGCCAACCCATTTCTTGATAAATCAAGAAAAGCAATCCACGAACGCGTTTCGGGCTGTTGGCCCTCGTCAGCGTGGTGCAGGCTGTAACTCTACTGTCAAAAATATTTTTGTTCCAGCGGCTTCTTGAGAATTCAAGTAATGGGTATTTAAGGCCAAACCTGCGTATATACGCTAAACATGTAAAAAAGGTCAGGTGTTGATGTTAAAAACAAATTAGGCATATCCTGACCACTAACATAACTGATTATAAGGCGACAACGTGCCATCTATATATAATAAATGGAAGCATTAAAACACGAATGTTTCTTTTTAAAATATAAAACAAACTTCTATTGTCCTTACTGCGATGAAAAAATATATTGGGAGGGCTTGGCTCATCATTGGTGAACTCTCCCAGCGGTTTCGCCAATTAAATCTACCAGACCGCTTCTTAGAGCTCTAATATTGTATTGAACGATTCTGATTATATATGCTATACTGAAGAGTGGAATCTTATAAATGGTATTCAAACAAACTATGGACATAAGCTTTTAGGACAGTAGAATTACATATAAATATTTTCATCGAGCAATGCTCTCCCGCAAACAATAAGTATAAGGCCAGTTAGGTATAACTAATTATAAGGCGATAAAATGTGACATCTATATATAAGTAATGGAAGCATTAAAGCACGAATGTTTCTTTTCAAATATAAAACAAACTTCTACTATCCTTACTGCGATGAAAAAAAATATATAATTTATATACAGTAGAACTTGGAAAATTTGAACCTCTCTAATTCGAATATTTATCTTGGTCCCTAGACTTTTAAGCCTTTTATTCAAAACGTTTTTGTTGTGTTGTGCCCGTTGTTTTGTCAATAATCCACTCTGAGTCGTCGGAGCTCCCTTGGTAATTATAACTAGTGCCGGAATATAAGGAGAACACCACACACAGAGCCAGACGCATAGATACACCCTGCGCGCAGCCAAAACCGAAACCAAACCGCCTGGTTCCAGTCTCCGCCGGTTCCCACCACACTGGTGCCGCCAGGCGCGAAGTGGCGTGAGGATTTTCGCCTGAACCCTCAAAAATTTTAATTCGAATTTTTGGATAAATCGAAAATTATTTTTGGTCTCTTGAGCTTCGAATTATCTAAATTCGACTGTATTAACATATCTATATAAATTTTTTATTATTTTTAAAATTATTTTTTTCATATATGTGTGTGCTTGGTTGTATATATATATGTATCTAGAGAGGCATCTCTCATTTTAATTATGCATCAGATGGTGATGAAGAATGAGCCACAACACCAGTTTTGGCAAATACAGACAAAAGCCAACCTGCATACCATCGTTTCGGTTTATGGCCCTCATCAGTACTTTTATCTGAATTTTCCAAAACTGGTGTTGTGAGTCATTATTGATCACGACTAGTAAAGGTCTTTCACTAAGGTGATGAGCATAAGGCATCGTTCGGATGCATATTTAAAGGGAGAGGTGCTTCTAGGTACATAAATATATATCATCCCGCAACTTTATATTATGTATATGTAATACTGTTTGAGACACACATTAATATGTTATAATACCTTGAAAAAGGTTGGCGTTCAGCCAACCGAAATATCGGTAAAATAAATGATATTTTGATCCAATATATGCCTTTTTTATTAAAAAATAATATATAATAGTGTTTACATTTAAGACTTCAGACTTTAAAACCTTAGTCTTGAATACACCTAATTTATTCTCGATTAGGTTTTTTGGCATAAGAATGATATTAAGGTTCTCTGGAAGGAAAATCTTTTGGTTTTAAATGGAGATTTCTACTAAAACAGAAGGTTAGGGAGAGAATATCTAGTGTATATTAAGATAATATTATGCAAATTAAAAAAATAAGAGGTAATTCTACCATATATATTGATTTTTCTATCAACTATGTAAATTAATAGATATTCAATTATGTAATTAAGGGATATCTATAATATAGCACACCAAGCAGTAGATTTAAGTACCTTACATGACGTCATCTGATGATGTCATACTTAAAGTTGATTGGTCCATAATGGCCAATTAAAGTCTCAACCTCTATTTGACATCGTTACCTTGATGATGACGGTGGCTATTTTAATTATGCAAATTGGAATTGTGAAAATTGTTGTCTGAACACAAATATTTATTTTCGACTTCATATACACACTTATGGACAAAGTTAAGGAAGTTGTACCTTTTAACATGTTTATTGGGATTCAGACAATAACTTTGAAAGATATTACAGTGACCTTTATTGAAGACACGCGAGATAATAAAGTGTGAATAAAATTACCCATGTCTCCTTTAAAAATACAGACGACCGCAACAACAAATTCTAAAACTTCCTTTTGTCATTGAGTTTAAATGTGAGTATGAAAAAAAAAAAAAGTCAGGTTGTGAAATTAATCTGAGCCTTTTAGATGATAAATCAAGAAAAGCCAACCACGTACGCGTTTCGGGCTGTTGGCTCTCGTCAAATGTACCTTAACCATTAAACATTTTGCTCAAGCGGTTTCCCGAGAAATCAAAAAATGAATATTTAAGCCCAAATTGGAGTAAAAACGCTGAACATGTCATATTTTTTAATATATACTAATGGGCAAAACCTAAGGATGTAGAAAGCCTTGGATGTCACCGGTCGTCTATTTTTTGAAGGAGACAGAGGCAATTTTGTTCACACTTAGTTTATCATTTGTCTTCAATATAGGTTACTGTGTATCAAATATCTTTCAGAGTTATTGTATGAATCCCGATATACATTCTAAAAGGTACAACTTCCTTAGGGTTTGTCTGAGTGTAGGTTAGATATTAGTAATTTTTATTTAATATAACCTTTTTTACTGTTTTACAAATTTATTGGACATTTATTGTATATATTGTTATTTCCAGTTTTTAAAAATATACATATGTAAGAAAATAGGCACCTCTCCCTTCAAAATATATGAAAACAATACATTTGGTTCATTACCCCAGTTTAGAACGTTATGGTGGTGATGTAGAATGTACCAAATACCAGTTTTGGTAAATTCGGATGATTCCATAACCCCTCACGTAGAAAGATATAAAATCGAAGCCGTCCCTGTACTGATGAAGGCCATAGCCCGAAACCATGGTATATAGGCTGTTAGCTTTGTTCTGAATTTTGGCTAATTCCGTATCACCACATTTCGTTTTATACTGAATTGATGAACTAAATTGCATTGTTTTAATGCATTTTAAAAGAGAGAGATACCTATTTTGGTACATGAATACCATATTCCTGCAACCTTATGTCTTATATATTAGGTATCGCTCAAAAAAACTAATTCAGGATTTCGAATTTACAGTAATGTTTCACATATAAGAATTCGTCTATTCAAAATTAGTTTTATCTGATTAAAAAATTTTGTTCTGGAATTTTCGTTTCACGGAAATATTGCAATTGCCTTTGGAAGGTTTATGGCTTATTGAGCTTCAAAAGGAAATTTCCTTTGGCTTCCATTTTTTTATCTTTTTAGTCAGTTGGTATAAAATCTCTTTTTGGTCTTAGGCAATTTTAAATCAATTCATTAATTGTTTTAATGCCTTTTAATACGAGATATATATTCTATTAAAAACAAAATTAGTATTTTCTGACCGCTCACATGAGCATTTTAGATGGCAGAGCGCCATATAGTGGAAAAAAAATCAACTAGAGGTTGATTTAGCCTGTTCCAAAGATATTTGGCCAAACCAATTTCTTGATAAATCAATTTTATATTTTTCATATATATATATGGTAATTTAAACCAACAACCCTATATTGTATAATACTTATAACAAGATTGTCATGTTGTATATAGAAACAGGATGACAGGTCGACAGGATGACCACAACGAAGTATGACCAAAACAAAAGATGACCATAACGAAGGATGACCACAACGAAGAAGGTAAGAAGCCTGTCCAGATAGAAGCGACAAAGAGCAAAGATGGAGGAACCAACCCGCCATTCCAACAAAACGACCGAGCAATCTCTCCCCCAACAAGAGACTATATTTCAGGAGCAAGCTGTCAACACCCCAACGACATAGCCGAAGATCCCGCAAAATAAGCCGGTGAGAAGTTTCCCACCTTCGGCCTTGCAACACAACCACCTTCCCGGCGACATGCCGTCGTCGCCAAACAGAAGTTACAAGCTTCTACAAGCTCTACCTGGAGCGTCTTCCGCGTCATCAGGACGACAACCAAAGACCAAGTCTCCTGACTGAACAATCCTCAAAACTGTAAGTTTTAAAAACCTACGTAACTTTCTCCTCATGCTCACAACTTGATTCTCCATATATTTAATGTTTATTTTCACTGTAATCATTTTAAAATCAATTTTTACCATTTTTATATCATTTCAATTCAAATTTTAAATCTTTTACACCCTCATTTAACAATTTTTACTTTATTTTAAGCAATTTATAAATTTTAAGTCATTTACTTTCAATTTTACGTAAGAAAAAAAAATCATAATATTTTTAAATTACTCGAATCATAATTCTGAATTTATTTGTGTGCTTTTCTTAATATCTTATTTTCAAAGCAAAATACCAATTTTTTAATCAAATACTCTAAACTTTGCAGAAATCATTGTTATGTTGACTATTTTATGTAAACGCCCCATTCAAATTATAAGTCACTATCACGCCATTGCCTTTTACAAGGATAATTTTCGCACTACCATAATCAACGATTCATAAAATATATTCAAATCTTAATTAACATAAGTGGAACGCATTTTTTTTTAATTGAAAAAATCGAAAGATACAATATCTTCAAAATTACAACTGGAAGAGTAACTGTCCTTTCCCAAAACTAGTTTAAAATCCAACAAAGTTTCACTTCCTCGTGCTTTCTTTTTACATGCATAGTTATTAACCATCCACACATCTCTATCAACAAACTACAACACACTCTCCATCACTTTCTCCAATTGGCCACCATCTATTAGCGTGCGACTTAGCAACAAATCAATCTCGAGCCACACAAGCTCCATATCGTCGCCACTAAACGTGCCACATCCACTAACAGCCAGAATATCTCGATGTGTTTTGTACAACCACCACCCATGACTAGTAACTTTGTTATTCATGCAGAAACAGGTTGGATGCTGTACCAAAAACAACGACTTCACGTGAAACCTTTCTATTCAAATCACTTCACTCGTGTCACACAGCGCAACACAACAATTTTTCTCAGTTAACAGGCCACAAAAACGCCTTCATGCCTGTGACACATCTAACCCCAAATCGTGTCTACGTCGAAACACAACACTTACGAACACCGAGAAAACTACATCTTACAAATAGACCATAAAACGGCCAACAAGCTTTCACCACTCTCAAAGAGAGTTTAACCAGTAAACCAGTACCCTAACGTACATTCAAACCCTCAAAACTGTACTACAACAAGAATCTCCAAAACGTCTGTTATCTGACAGAGCGCCCGCTTTTACCTCAGAAAAATTCCGTAAATTCCTAATAACAAATGGTACACAACCCCTACTCACCACAAGCAATAACCCACAAGCAAACGGTTTAATAGAACGCTTAAATGCCACCATTACAGGCAAGCTCAGACTAGCTTATCTAGAAAATCCAAAAGCTTCCTCGACTCAACTAGTTAAGGCATCACTCAAACGTATAATAACACACCCCATTCTGTCACAAGTTTTCCAAC
>CP092863.1:104276360-104296724 GCA_030710605.1 Cordylochernes scorpioides | reverse complement strand
TAGCTACTTAATGTTCAATGTTGTCCCCCCCTGATCTAAGAATCATCTTAACCCATACGCCGAAATAACCAGAGCTAGAGAGATAGTACGCTCTCGTACCCAAAATAAGCAAAAAAAAAGATAAAGAAACATTTGAGAAGCAGCACAGAACACCACATTTCGAAGTGAATGATCTTGTTTGGGTCAAAAATTATAGATACCCCGACACAGGTAAATTAGCACCATATTTTACTGGACCATATACAATAATTGAAATAATCTCACCCAATGTCGTTCGAATAGATCGCCCCAATCAACTTCTCAATAGAGACAGTGACACTATACATGCAATAAATTAAAATATTTAAAAATAGAAATTTTTTTTCAATGCTATCATATCATATATTTTTCATTCATATACATTTTATTTTTCCTTCCTCATTTTTAATATTATATATGTGCATTTTTCTTGCTATTTCCAATCTATTGGTTAATAACAAACCAATATGATTAGGGAATATCACATTTTTACTCTTTACCATATTTTTGTTATCATCATTCACCCTATGTAATTTCATATCTATTGGTTAACAATAAACCAATATGATTATGGATTATCACATTTTTGTTCACTTTCTACCAACAGTATTTATAATCATTCACACTATGTATCACTTTGCTATTTCCTGTCTATATTGATTACCATCTAAAAACCAATATGATAATGGAATATCAACTCTTTTCTTTCTCACCTTTTGATAATCATGCATCACTCTCTACCAATAATTGTCATCAATTACATTTATATAATTTTGTATTTTCCTGTCTATTGGTTGCCATATTTACAACCAATATGATAAGTGAATATCACCTCTCATCATATTTTCTTTTAATCATATCTTTTTTTTTTAAAACTATTTTATCACCTTTCTCTCTACCCATATTATTTTCTTCACAGAGGGGAAATGTTAAATTAAAATATTTCATTTTAAAATATTATATTAAAGTATTGTTTTATTTAAAATTATAATTTATAGATATAAATACTCTGTTTAAATCGACCGCAAGAGGTCACGCTTTCTCTATAAATACTCATTGTTGTTGTTCCCCGTTGGCCGGCTCAAACCTTTTGTACATTATGTAAATAAACTTTTCATTTTTTTATTCTTACGCCTTAAGACAGGCAGTACTTTTATCAAATTATGTTTATTATATAATCCTAAAGCTCAATTAAAACAATCTCATATCAAAACTATTTCATTATTTTACTTTTCAAGAATTTTAACCACGACTGCATCACCAATACCATTTAGTACCAAAAAGAACAAGCAAATAACTGCATTACTATAATCCTCAACATGATCTAAAATTCAAGCAGAAAAATCATCTCCTTTCTTTATATAAGAGCATGCTAATCGTGAAATGTTAAAAAATTAAAAAACTTAAAAAACGATACAAATTGCAGAACGGCAATGGTAAAACATGAATCCGGGAAGTAACCTGAATCGGCGCTAAAAGACTATCAACTGTTCAACCCGCCATCAGCGACCACACCACCAATAGACGGGGGGGGGGGGGAAGGTTTATCCGTTTTTAAATTACTACATATATCATGGTATTGGGCAGGTAAATCAATATGACGGTTAATACTGTTTTTGGAAATGGATAAAATGGCTTCTATGATTAATCTTTGGTGTTTACTGGGAATGTTGGTGTATAGGGTGGTGGGAGAAGCTAAATTGAAAGAATGGCCAGTATTAAGTGTGTGTTCGTATATGAGGGATCTGCTATCTTTATTGTTGATACATCTACCATGCTCGATCATCCTGACGGCCACGGACCTACCGGTCTCACCCACGTAGGTTGCACTACAATCGCTGCATGAGACCGAGTAGACCGAGCCACCGGACGATCGAACACTGGTAGGTCTCTGTATGCGGGTAATGGGGTGTCTAAGAATGGTGGCCAGGCTTTTATTATTTTTAAAATAGGTATTGATGCCATGGGATTTAGGCATGCGGGCTATGGTAGTGGATTGTGGTGAATAGGGCAAAATGCAGGTATTTCAATGAGGTGTAAGGGGTTTCAAAATAGCAGGGTTGTATTGGTGTTTGTGTATGAAATGGTGAGGGTATTGGGAGAGGGCAAGCTGTTTTTTGATGTTGGAGAATTCTATTGATCTAAATATGGGCAGGGAGCAATGTGTGACTAATCTCTTGATAAGTGTTCTAACTGTATTAATTTTATGGGACAAAGGACAGGAAGAATTGAAATTTGTATAGAAAGTTGGGTTACTGATTTTATGAAAAACTGTTGTGTGGTAGTGTGAAGGGGTACGAATAATGAGTATGTCGAGAAAAGGTAAAACACTGTTAACTTCTGATTCATGACTGAAAGAAATATCGGGGTGAAAAGAGTTAAGAACAGATAATATGCTAAGCTCATGTCCGGATTCACATATACAAAGGATATCATCAATATATCTCCTCCATATGTGAATGCCCGGTGTGAATTGCTGTTGGATCCAGATGTCAAGTGTGGACATAACTATTTCAGCTAAAGGTGATGATAATGGGCTACCCAAAATAAAATGTGCAAATAAGGAATGAACATGTTAAGATTTAAAAAAGGTTATGGTAGGAATAAAGAATGGTCATTTGAGAAAAAGAAATGTGCAAAACAAGAAATTGACATGTAAAGATAAATGAATTAGTGGTATAAGAGAAAAATATAATTTGGTGTTCCATCATCGTATTGGCTTATGGTGAACCAATAGATAGGGAAGATAAAAAAAAAACTGCCCGAAAGCTTGTCATACGTTTATCTGAATAAAAATATTTTCTCCTTAATTTTCATTTCTATTTTTAAATATTCAATGGAGAATTTTTCACGTAGTTCTGATCCAAATTAAAATATTACACAGAGAGTGTTCTCTACATTACACCTCCACAACCCCGATTTGTTCAAAACCCACAGCGATTGTCTCCAGATGTATATCTCAATGAATTCATTCATTTGACTCCAGATATCTTCGAGACGCAACTATTCCGAATTATACCACCTACAACCTCCCAGCCATTCCTACATTTAAATCCAGATTTATTTAATATCGATCATTTTAAAACAAACCTCAAGTAGCGACCAGAAAAATTCCTGTTAAATTCAAAAACCTATTCTATCTACATACTCTACCACCAACCCATTTGGATCTGTATTACTTACTTACTTACTCTCTTTTACACAATATAAAGATATCTTTGAAACCACCAGATCCAGACTAGAGGAGAAAGAATTTAAAGCACGTGCGCTGTAGACAAGCCCCATATCTTCCCCTTCAAAAACAATACACATCGCACCCGCTCACAAAGTTGTCATCCAAATATCCGCTATCGGAATGACCGCCATGTGTAACACGTGTTTCACATCAACCCTTTATAGTTCCTCGAGAATTTCACAAATTCCCAGACAGAGAGTCATAAAAAATACCGCTAGTTGACATACCAAAGACCCCAGTGATGAAAGACTAAACATCTCTAGACAAAATTCCCGCGTCATTAAATCCATCGCCACCCTTTCCCCTATCTCGTCCTCCAGTAAATGAGGGCCGTGTCCTACATTCCTTTTTCTAACCTTTTACTACATTAGCAGTCGATATCTTAACCTAACCTTTTAAACATTTAGATATTTGAATTTGAACAAGACCTACACAAAATTGAACATTTTGATATTTTTAGATCCTGGGTAAATCGCTAATTTTTCTACATATCAAACATTTTACATGTTAAAGTGATAACAATATTTAATTATATTCTATTCTTGTATAAAATATTTTATTTTTTATTTTTACCTTTCAATTATATAATCACAAATTTTTAATCCAACATTATTTAAAAAAAAAATCTATTTTACTTTTATTTTTCATAATATTATTTTAGTATTACAAAACATTTAGTTGTTTTCAAAAATCACTCTAATTTTCATTATTATTACTTTTATATATTACATGTTTGATTTTGTCCACTTAAACTTTATTCAACCACAATGATATTTCTATATTTTTATTCATTTTATATTTGTTTTTATACCTTATATAATATGAACATGTTTATCATCAACTATCGGGCATACAGCAATCTATTTCTCTAACCACTTCAGTGTACTTTTCACTACTATCTATTTCTCTCTCTCTCTCTCAGCCAATTGCTTCACATCAACGTAGAAAAACGATAGTACTGCTTGACAATTTTTTTTTTATTTCATAATTTCAACAAACTCTTTGAACATAGTTCCCCGAATTTAAAAATCCCAACTTCTGGCGTGAACACGTTTCAAAAGTTTATTTCAATCATCCGTAGAGCACAATCACCAACGCCTGCACAAAGCGTTCACAACTCTCAATTTTTTAGCTCTAGCGGACCACAATCAACCTTTGATTTTAAGTCAAGTCAGATCACCTACTGTCGCCACAACAATTCTACTTATCGCATGGCTCCATTTCACCCCTTTCAATCATATTAATGAACAACTTTTTCTTCAACAACTTTTCAACCCAATAACCCTACAATTGTCACAAAACACTGTAACCTTATACAGGATCACAGGTGAAACATTGCCTAGGAAGACGCTCAAGTCTATATCCTCGCTTTGCACCTGGACCCAAGTATTTGGTTGCCTGTGTAATACTTACAATTGCATATTCTTTAACCCCTAACCCTTTCCAACGCCCGCCAACAATCTCTTAGAACATCATTTTATTTTTTATCATCATTATTTTTTAGCAAACAAAGGTTTTATCTAAATTTCTCTTTTATAATGAATATCATAACTTTTACATTAAACATAAGTTGTATTTTTTATAATTTGCAGATATATCCAAACAAAACATCTTGTTATAGCCCTTTTTAACCCTCACAGTTTAAATTAATCAAAAGAAATTTTAATTACTTACCTGTGTTAGAGAGGCTTTACCCGTTTAAACCCGGATAAACCCTTTCACTCCCGGGGCCCATCTATGGTAATTTAAACCAACAACCCTATATTGTATAATACTTATAACAAGATTGTCATGTTGTATATAGAAACACATCTATAAATAATTATACGCATGATTGACATGTGTCATTGCATCACCATATGTAATGTACTTTGTACAAACTGAGAATGAATAAATAAAACTATGTAATAGATTAAGAGCTGAGCTAAGAAAGAGGTCGAGAAAGAAATCCAACAACCCTAAAGAGGAATTTGGCAAGTCGTTGCCATCAAGGTCAAAGGGTGCAGAATATCGCAGACGTCCCACGCACTTTGCACCCATTCAAAGTCCAAATTCTCGTATGTCTCCCCCCCCCCCCCCCCCCCCTCAGCAAAGATATAAAACATCTGCCCTAGCCGAAATGTTACTTATACAGTCACTTTACCATCGGCGTGAGCCCTTGTCGGTTGTACCCAGGACCACCTCATCGACCATGTAAAACAGTAAGAATTCTTCTAACTCCATCTTGCTCTTAGCTCGACTCCTATCTGTTCACGGAACTTTCCTACTACAACTGTGTCTTCGTTTTTTGTGTGTAGACATTCCCAAACTTTCCACTCTGCCAGGACCACGACTGCCTTTACTCTGTGAGAACTGTTAAAGGTCCTCCAAGGTGCAGAGAGGTACTGGAAAACTCTCCACGCCCTGACTGTCCCTCTCGGTTACTACTGGTTTGACCCTCGGTTACCACAGCTATAGCGAGAGCCCACAGGATATCTCATCACAGCTATAGCGAGAGTCGACAGGATACCTCATCTACTTATATATTTGCCTTATTCTGTCTGTTTGTCTGTTTGTCTGAAGCTCACGGATAGAATGCGCGCTCATTGGCTGCAAGGGAACACGTGTCCTCCCTGCCCCCCTCTAGACAACCCTGTTATTCAAAAACCATACATCCAATCGCCATGAAATTCTGGGATATTATTAGGTATATCCCCGGAAAGGTTTTCGAAAAATAATTTCTTGAATATCTTGAATATCCTTAGAGTTATTTGCAGAATTGTAGATATAACTCGCAAGCAGCGCCGCCAGACGGTGATAGACTTAAGCTTGCTGCTCCACCCCTGTTGACCTTGGGTCGTCGTGTGAGTCACAGCATGATGCAACAAAAAACACTCTCTCTGGGGATTGCGGCGTCAACAACCTGTAAGTTTGTGCCTCTCTCATAAACCTGTCTATACAGACCACCCTGTCTATAGCGACCACTCTTGACAACCCTGTTATCAGCTGTGTGATACATCCACCTGTCTATACAGACCACCCTGTTAATAGCGACCACCCAAGTCAACGTTTTTAGAATATATTCGCACTCGGGTAAACCCCGGGCGTTGCCCGGGCCATTCGTCTAGTCACAGATAAGTCGACAGGACCTCATCACATATATATGAAAAATTTTCCCGAGAGTCAAAATCTCTTCCGTCAAAATAGACGCTGAAGCTAAATTTGCCAAGACGGTCAATAGATGGCACTTAGTGTTTACCATCTATTCAGATGAGAGAAGTAACCTATATATATGAGAAAGCCTTCATTTAGCTTCTCAATGAGCTTTTTCTTTAATGGTAAGGTGCCATCTATCGAAATAAATATCAACTAAATATCTATTTTATTTTTCATTCCATTATATTAGTGAAATCAACTTTTATCTATTTATTAATAATAAGGATTGATATGTTTTTAAAATTTCATAACAATAGCTCTTTGATTCTCAGTCACACCTCGAGATGCGGGTGTATTGTAGGCAAGAAGATGGACGTTTTTGGTGATCATAGCATTTCATTTTCAGAGCTTAACTCACTTTATTCGGTAGTTTGCAGTATTAGGCATCGGTGATAGTCTGACATGTCTTCTGGAAATCTGTAATCCAAGTCATCTGTTAATAAATCTCTAAAATAATTCACAAAAAAACAGACAAAAATGACCTTTCTTCTTGAATTCTGCACTTAAGCCTTATGGAGAAATGAGTCGCAATGTTTCCACTCCATGATAATCTCTTTGACCTCTGGAATATACTGATCGATTCATAATTCATTCCTTGTTAGTAGGCGATCTATAAATTATTTTCGTCTTGCTTCAAATGATTCAACACTACCTTGATATGTCGAAACAGGTTTATTTCTGTAAAATGAATCAATAGTCGTTGAACCCAATCTGCTGACATCTTTGACATCTTTAGTCCTTTGTGAATAATTAACCATAACATTGCTTCTTTCTTCAGCCTCTTTCAGTCTCATTAATGATCTTTCGATTGATTATTCTTTAGTGTAATAGAGAGAGGATGAAATCCATTATATATAATATATATTAGCTTTATTGAGGCCGCATCGTCTGCGAATGATTGTCTTCCCTTATTGTATCGTCTGCTAGGAATATGTGACCTGTTTGAGAATTTCTTTTCGCCCGTTGAAGAACGATGTCGTTCTAAAGCTAGCAAATAAAGGTGATGTAAACAAGAAGCTCCTTTTTGTTCTTTTATATTATCGCAATATCGAATTTATTTTCTACCTTAAAACAGTGTCACATGGTCGGGTTAATATTTCTATAAACAGTGATCATTTCAATGTCGATTTGCCGTCCATTGTAATCCTTCAATTGAAGAAAATTAATCATACTGAGAGAAAGAGCGTATATATATCATTTCCTTACTTTGAGTTAATTCATTCTATGGTTTCATAAAACAAAAACAACAGAAACACCTCTAATTTGTTAATTTATAGCATTATACATAAAATGATATCTTATTTACCTAATACATTTTATCAATATATCTTTCACTTCTTTCTCAGGAATAATTGAAACCTTATATGATATACCTACCACACACGTATTTATTCTAAAAATTGTACATGAAAGAGGGGAAAATATTGCTAATTAAAAATATAAAAACCATATATAATTAATTCAGCTTTTTAAAAAAATAACGTATATATAATCTAAAACCCAATAGCGTGATTTTTAGATAATAATTTAGAATATATTATATACATCTCTCAATTAAAGTGCAAAATATATTTTTTTGTTTTATCAAATAGGTAAGGTAGAAAGACACATAAAAGAGTTACCTTAAATAGAAAAAGCAGACCTTTTATTCAAAGAAACATTATATACATTTTTTTTAAATGAGAAATTTGATAAAATAATATTTCCAAATTATTTTGAAGCTATTTTAATAATAAATTAGCTAAAATATATTTGGTTCTTCTGAATTAATAATATATTTTTTTCCAAGCCAAAGAAAAACTTTTAATTTTCCTAGAATTTAAGATCAATTTTTATTTTAAAAATTTAATATTTGATAGCATTTAAAAATTTCTACATAATGTTGTTTTTAACCTCACAATATACAAAAATATACCTCTCTCTCTCTGACGGAATAAAGTTTATAAAGTATTTTGTAAATTTTTCAATTTAGTGGAACGAAAAGGAAAAGGGAAATGTATATTTTATTTAATGTGGAAACTTTAATTCAATTAGTAAAGAAATTGATCATATATTTATTCAAACAAATTTATTTGGTTAGAGTATTTCAAACATATGGAAAATTTCGACTACTTGAAAAAAAGAAAATATATTTATATTTTAAACAACTAATCGTATAATAAATAAATTTATGATATACAATCTTTCTACTTTAAATTTATAATCTATTTACCTCTTTTTTAATTTAAAAATTAACATATTATTTTATTTTTGCTATTTGATTTTTATATTTAAAAAAAGTATATATACGTATAAATATAGATACCAAATAAAATATAAACAAATTATATGTTAAATTTAGTTAAGAAATCGAGGCATATACGACTATAGTTATTTTATCAGTCAATAAATATTGATACATTTATAAGAAGAATATTTTAAATATATTTTACCAAAAAACATTTAAACATCTATATTCGTTAATATATACTTTTTAATGTTGATATTATATTAGTTTGGGCTTAGGTTTTACATATTTATTTTCTTTCCAAGACAAATTTTGACTTGGTTCGTAATCAAATTACACCATTGCGTTTTTCTCTGTTCCTTCACAAACAGAACATTGTAAATAAAGCTAAGAAGTTTGTTTTCATTAGACCTTTGTGAGAAAACTAACTGAATAATAGAAAACAAGCTATATATATATGTGATCATTTCAATAAAAACAATTTTTTTAATTTGTTGTATATATATTAATTAATTGTTACCACAGAGTGTGTGTAAGCTCACAGGTAAATAGGCGCTAACCGAAACAAAAAAGGTTCCTTTGTTCAATATTAGTTTCCCTTTTATATTTTGTTCTCTCTCTTGTAAATCAATAAATATAATGTTTAATTAATAATTATTGGAATCAGTTTCATTAATAATTCTAAGCAAAGTCAACAATTGGTAGCAGAGAGCGTGGTTATTCAATATAAAGCTCAAAAGGAAAATATTTAATCTGAAGATTAAGCAAGAAGTTTATTCTGATCGGTAAACTGAAGCACTTCTAAGATGATTAAAGGTATTTATATAGATTAAGTTAAATTATATCTATATATTGCATGTTTAAAAGCGCTACCCAATATTTAAATAAATTCAAAATATATATTTGTTTTTAAATTATATTGGTTTGTTTATATTTGTAGAATAGTGTGAAATATATAAGTGATGGGAATATAAGAAATGGAATTAAGAACAATAGACTGACTGTGTTTTGTAAATATATAATTAATCTTTACTAAATTTAAATGTGTGTGATAAATAAATAATTATAACTAAATAATAAATATATAAGTTGTAGTTTATAAAAGATAAACAACACAACATATTTGGCGACGAGGATTAAAAAATAATAATAATAATAATTAAATAAGCGTAAAGGAAGATGGCAAATAATTTGACGTCTCCATTACCGTTGAACCTTAATGCTACAGATTTGTATTCCGAGTACAAACATTGGATGAATTCATATTTAATTTATGAATTAGCAAGCGGTGTTTCAACAAAGAAAGATGACGTTAAAAGGGCAACACTTTTGCATTGCCTTGGACCACAAGTCCAAAGAATTTTCTTTAATTTGCCAGAAGAAAAAGATACGTATGAAAAAGCAAAAGAAGCTTTAACTAAATATTTCACACCACAAAAAAATATTGTATCAGAACGATTTAAATTTAGGCAAAGAAAACAAAATACAGATGAAAATATTGATTCATATGTCATTGCCCAAAGAGAATTAGTCAAATCCTGTGAATTTGGAAATTTAGAAGAAGACATGATCAGAGATCAGATAATAGAAAAATGCTATAATAGGCAATTAAAAGAAAAGTTGTTGCAACAAGATAATTTGAATCTTCAAAGAACAATTGAGATATCAAGAATGTTTGAAACAGCCAAAGAAGAATTTAGAGTATTGACAAATGAAGATATGACCTCAATAAATAGAGTAAACTATAAAAATAATTTCCAAGCAGCTAATGAATCAACTGTTAAAGGACCAAAAGCTCATAATGTGTACCCTCAAAAAGGAAGCACCTCCAAGGTAAGTGCACCTAATTTGGAAGAATGCTATAGATGTGGCTTAACTACACATCCTCCATATAAATGTGGAGCTAGAAATATGAAATGCACATTTTGTAACAAGATGGGTCATCTTAATAGAGTTTGTAGAAATAAAAATAAATATAAAAATATTGAAGGAAAGAAAAGAAATATTCAAAATATTTCAGAAAATAATGAAGACTCAGATGAATACACTTTCTTTTTAGGCTCTGATAACAAAGAAAATATCTATATAGATGGAAAGGAAATAACAATGACTATTGATACAGGTAGTGATACAACATTCATAGGGCTTGAAAATTTGAAAAATATTTTTCCTAAATCTCAAATGCCAACTTTGAATGGTACAGAAAGGAAATTTTATGCCTATGGACAAACTTCACCTCTTCCATGTTGTGGATATTTCTTTGCAGATGTTTCATGGGGTGAAAGGTCTATAAAGTAACAGATTTTTGTGATTGAAGGTAAAGCAGAACCTCTTTTAGGAAAGAAAGCAAGTTTCGAATTAGAAATTATAAAGCGTGGAACAAAAATAAGGAATATTCAACAGGAAGTTATTCCGAAGGATATATATAATTTGATACAAGAAAACATGAACCTTTTTCAAGGTCAAGGAAATGTGAAGGGTTATAGTCAAAAAATAACTCTAAAAGAAAATGTTACTCCTGTAGCTCAGAGATGCAGACATTTTCCATATAAAATGATAGAAGCCATCAATCAAGAGCTAGACAAAATGATAGAAGATGGCATTATTGAGGAAGTCCATGAAGCTTCTGAATGGATCTCAAACATTGTGGCAGTTCCAAAAAAGGGTACTGAAGAAATCAGACTATGTGTTGATCTGAGAGAAGTGAATAAAGCCATAGTTAGAGAGAGATATCCTATACCAACAGTTGACAATATATTGCAAGCATTGCAGGGAGCAAAAGGTTTTGCTAAACTTGATGCGAAGAAAGGCTTTTGGCAAATTGAACTTGATGAAAAGTCCAGGCCATTGACCACCTTTATTACACCCAGAGGATGCTACAGATTTTGCAAAATTCCTTTTGGACTTTGCAGCGCACCTGAAGCTTTTCAAAAAGCTATGAACTCAATATTGTCTCATTTAGAAGGAGTGTTATGCTACATAGATGATGTGATTGTATATGCACAATCTATAGAACAATTGGATCAAAGACTGAAAAAAGTATTTGAAAGATTTCAACAAGTTGGACTCAAACTAAACAAAAGTAAATGTAAATTTGCTCTAAATGAATTGGAAATATTAGGCCATATTGTTAGTAAAGATGGAATTAGACCTGATTCAAAGAAAATAGAAAGTGTTCTAAGTTTTTCAAAACCTGAAAATGTAGATTCTCTAAAATCATTTTTAGGTACATGCGGATTTTTAAGAAAATTCATTCCAGACTTTTCAAAGTTAGCCGAACCACTTAATAATTTGACAAGAAAGGACATAAAATGGAAGTGGAGCAAGAAAGAAGAGGACTCATTCAGAAAATTGAAAGAAGTTCTTACAAAAAATCCATGTTTAGCCTATTTTGACATGAATGCACCTACCGAAGTAATTGCTGATGCTAGTCCTGTAGGTTTAGGAGCTGTTTTACTACAAAGACAAAATGATGGAAGCAAAAAGCCAGTGGCCTATGCAAGTAGATCTTTGACTAATGTTGAGAGAAGATACTCACAAATAGAGAAAGAAGCTCTTGGGTGTGTGTGGGCTGTTGAGCATTTCAATGACTATTTATGGGGAAATAAATTTGTACTTAAGACAGATCATAAACCATTGATTTATATGCTTAATCCCAAGAAGGCAACAGTCTTGCCACCAAGAATTGAAAGACTTAGTTGGAGACTTCAACCTTATGATTATGAAATAGAGTATCTTAAGGGCAAAAAAAATATTGCAGATATATTTTCAAGAAAACCTTTAACAAATATTTCATGTGAAAATATTGTTGATGATTATGTAGAAAAAGTACTTTCCATATTTTCAGAAGAAATGAAGGCAATTTCCCTCAATGATATCAAGAAGCAAAGTGAAGCAGATCCATTTTTCAAATTTCTAACTAAAATAATTCAAACTGGAAATTGGCCATATCAAATTGATGATGATGAACTTAAAAGTTTGCACAAATTTAAGGAAGAACTTTCAGTTTATGATAATCTCATTTTAAAAGGAAAGAGAATTGTTATACCAACAGATCTTAGAAGAAATATTTTAGACTTAGCTCATGAAACTCATCAAGGGATTGCTAGAACTAAACAAATTTTAAGAGAAAAATACTAATGGCCCAATATGGACAAAGATATAGAAAGACGTATAAAGAATTGTTACATTTGTGAAGTCAATCAACCTTTAAGGCATGACCAACCTTTAACAACCATACCAATACCTCCTAGACCATGGTATAAAGTAGGAGTAGACTTAGTTGGACCAATTGATTCAAAATATATTTTGACACTTATTGATTATTATTCATCGTTCCCGGAAGCGATTATAATAAATGATATTTCTTCGAAAACTATAATTTCAAAATTAAAAGAAATTTTTGCAAGATATGGATTTCCCATTGAAATAGTTTCAGATAATGGTCTTCAATTTGTAAGCAAAGATACTGAGCATTTTTTTATGAAATCAGGTATAAAACATATAAGAGTGTCACCATATTATCCTAAAAGCAATGGAAAAATTGAACGTTTCCACAGATATTTAAAAAAGCAACTTATTTCAGTAAAATTGCAAGGAAAGGATTGGAAAGAAGAACTTCAATGTGTTCTAATGGCATACAGGTCGACTCCACACCCTTCTACTGGGAAAACACCAGCATTATTGCTTTTTTCCAGGGAAATTAGAAATAAGCTCAATGATATAAATGACAATGATTCTCTTATGGATAAAGAAGTGATGGAGCATAATCAAGCCTATAAAGAAAGAATGAAGAAATATGCTGATAGCAAGAATAAGGCCTTGCCTCATGACTTCAAGAAAGGTAATATTGTTTATGTCGCAAACACTGAAATGAAAAGCAAGTTGACACCAAATTATGACAACCGAAGATTTATCATTCTAGAGACTATATCTCCAAATTCATTCAAGTTAGTCAATACTGAGACAGGTAGCTTTATCATTAGGAATGCAAAGCATTTAAGACATGCCAATGTCTTACAAGATTTTAACAAAGGAATTGATTTGAATACCACTTTGATTAAGACTCCAGAAATTAGAATGGAACTTCCTAGTACTTCAAGGTATCTACCAGAACAAGAAGCAACCTTAGAAGATATTGTACCAGAAGAGCAGATTGCTATATCTGATATGGACTCTTTATACCCAAATGAATCACCTAATGAGAATGAAAACAAGACTGTCATCACTAGAAGTGGAAGACAAATACACGTTCCTTCTAGATTTAAGGACATGATTAGATACTAACTAAACAAGGGAGGAATATGTAGAATAGTGTGAAATATATAAGTGATGGGAATATAAGAAATGGAATTAAGAACAATAGACTGACTGTGTTTTGTAAATATATAATTAATCTTTACTAAATTTAAATGTGTGTGATAAATAAATAATTATAATTAAATAATAAATATATAAGTTGTAGTTCATAAAAGATAAACAACACAACAATATTAGCTCAAAAGGCGAAAATGGCTGAATATAATTTTTTATCCCAAACAAAAATTGAACCATTAACAGGAACTAATTATCAAATATGGGCGTTGAAAATCGCCGCAGGTTTAAGAGGAAGAAAATTATTTAAATGTGTAATTTCCGATCCAGAACCTGATATGGAAGACAAAAGTTATTGGGAGATTTGGAGTGATAAAAATGATGAAGCTTTTGGGATAATCATCACAACATTGACTAATGAACAAGCTGGAATGTTCATAGGAGAAACAAATGCTAAGAAAGTATAGGACTCACTGAGAAAAACATACACAGGCAATTTGGAAGATAAAATTATTGATATAGGCTTAGAATTAAAGAACATTAGAATGAAAGATAATGAAACTGTAGATGAATATATAAAAAGAGCAAAAAATATTGTTGCTAGAAGTTCAATATTAGGGCATCAATTTACCACAAGAGAACTTTCATTTCATATTGTCAGAGGCATACATCCAAGGTATGAAAATATTGCTATTGTCTTACGATCTAAGAGAGAGGCAACAGTAGAAGAGATTCAACAAACTCTAAGAGAAGAGGAGTCAAGAAGAAATATGAGATTAAATCAATCGGTTGAGAATGGGCATGAACAAGCATACAGAATTAAAGATGGAAAAGTTAAACAATTTCAGCCAAAAAGATGTTTTGTTTGTAATAAAAAGGGACATCTAGCTAATGATTGCTGGTTTAGAGATAAACAGAAACAAGGATATCAAAAGAAATGGACTCCTGATTATAGAAATCACAGATACAGTAGGGAACATTCAAATAACCTAATGGATACTGCGAAAAGAGTAATTAATGAGCAAGCATTTGATACATGTGTAAAAGAATTTGAAGATTCACCAGATGGGAGATATGATAGGCAAATATGGTGTATAGATTCAGGATGCACCGCACATTTAACCCCAAACCTAACTTTGATGGAAAATGTGGTAGATTATGAAAGTCAAATCAACCTAGCTGAGAAGGGCAAAACTACCCAAGCCACAGCCAAAGGAGATATGAGACTTACTACATGCACAAGTGAAGGCCAAGAAAATATTTGCATCAAAGATATCTTACATGTACCAAATCTAAGAAATAATTTCTTGTCAGTATACGAATTAGTCAACAAGGGAAATTCAGTTATTTTCAATAAGGATGGAGCAAAAATTCATAATGAAGGGAATGATTTAGTTGCGGAAGCATATATTAAAGATAGAATGTTTATGATGGAAATAAAACTAAGAAATGTACCAATAGCAAAAAATGAAAATGTCATGGTTATAAATACACATTTATCAAAAAAAGTAATATAGGTTTATGGCATAAAAGATTAAACCATTTAAATGAAGAATACATGAAAAATATTATTCAAGGACATATTGTAAGAGGATTGGATCTAAAATTTGAAAGGTTACCAGAGTGCGAAGCATGCATAATGGAAAAACAGGTTCAGAAGCCATATAATATTACAGAAAATTATACAGTTAAGCCCCTGCAGTTGATTCATATGGATTTATGTGGACCAATGCCATGTCAATCATTAGGAGGATCTAAGTATTTTCTTGTTATAGTAGATGATTACAGTAGAAGAATCTTTGTATATTTCCTGAGATCAAAAGATGAGACCTTTGAAAGATTTGAAGAATTTAAAGCAAGAGCCGAAAACGAATTAAGTCTTAGAATAAAAGATGTAAGAACCGACAATGGAACTGAATTTTGTAACTCTAGATTTGAAGGACTTTCAAGAGAAATGGGATCCATCACCAACTTACCACAACATACTCACCACAAAGTAATGGAGTCGCAGAGAGAGTGAATAGGACTCTTATAGATACACAGCAAGAACCTTACTAATTGACTCAAAATTACCCATGAAGTTTTGGGCAGAGGCAATTGCTACAGCTACATACATTAAGAATTGTAATCTCCACAGGTCTATCAAGCACCATACACCTATGCAGAGATGGAATGGCAGGAAACTATCGGTCAAACACATTCGAATATTTGGATGTTTGACACATTGGCTTGAGAGCAAACCAAGAAGAAACAAGTTTTCACCAAAGGGTAGAAAGGGAATATTTATTGGTTATTCCATTAAAAGTAAAGCCTACAGAATATATGATATAATGACAAAGAGAATCCATGAAGTCAGATCAGTAAAATTTAGTAAAGATAAGAGAGGAATTGATTATGCAAATGATATTCAGGAAGATACTAATTGTGATAATTTGACCAATAAAGGAAATTGTGAAGAAATGGTTGAAGACTTTCTTATCTTGAAAGAAGACAATCCTGTCACAGAGAGTGAAATGAAGTCTCAGGAGGATACTTCAGTAAAACCAGGTGGTGACACTGAAAATGACTCAACACAAAGATGTGTAAAAGGAGAAACAAAGAGCATCTTAGAAGAATGGCACAAAGCAAGGCTTGAAGAACAAGAAAGGAAATTGATTGAAGAAGGAGTTCGACGCTCACAAAGAATAAAATATAGGAATGATGCAAACTTAATTATGGAAATAGATAATTATATCCCGGAGAACTTTAAAGAAGCAATGGATAGTGGAGAAAGAAATGAATGGCACAAAGCAATGGAAAAAGAGCTCAGTGAGATAGAGAAGCATAAAGTATGGACACTAGCACCAAGGGAAAATGGCATGAAAGTCATCAATAGTAAATGGGTCTACAGTACGAAGAAAACATCAAATGACGGCATATATAAAAGAAAGGCCAGACCAGTTGCTGTTGGATGCAATCAAAGATATGGTGTGGACTATAAGGACAAACTACGGAAATGTGCAGATAGCCTTGGACTTGCTGATTAGAGCTTACACACAGGGGAGCGTGTGTTGTATATATATGTTAATTAATTGTTACCACAGATTGTGTGTAAGCTCACAGGTAAATAGGCGCTAACCGAAACAAAAAAAGTTCCTTTGTTCAATATTAGTTTCCCTTTTATATTTTGTTCTCTCTCTTGTAAATCAATAAATATAATGTTTAATTAATAATTATTGGAATCAGTTTCATTAATAATTCTAAGCAAAGTCAACATTATTTTATTAAGTACATTTTAAAGAAAATACCTTTGAAAACCTTATATTTGATATAAACCTTTCTAAATAATTTATATTTTTAAAAATGATGATTTCGAATATAATTTCGCAGCAAAATCATTGTCTTTTAGGAGAGAGTGTGTAAAATAGGTTTATGTAATTAATTAAATATCAAAAGGTTGTATTTATGAGGGTTTCAATAGGTAAATTTCAAATCAAATTTAACAAAGGTTATTTTATTAAATATTGTTATTTAATTTTACAATGTTACAACATTATAGGATTATTAATAATATTTCTTGAGCTGCGAAAGACACTTTTTATTCCATTTTTTCAGTTCTAGTGTTATTTTCGCATTTTTTGATGTATTATCAATGTAATATTTAGATCGGAAATTCGTATGGGTTTTCAGTTGGGAACGGATATAAAAAGGCATACTGATAAAAAGGTGGTGGAAGCCAAAATTTTGAAATATTTCTGTAAAAATATATCTTTTTTTTAAATCTTGGGACGAAAACAAATAGTGAAAATAAAAAAATAATTTCTACAAACAACCGTGTATTACAAACCGTTCTTCAACCCCAGCTATATCTGATTTTCCTTCTATTGCCTTCTCAGCCATAAAATAAATACGCTAACTAAACGTATCCACATAGCCATTGCTCACTTCAAACCTTTAAAACAAAATAAAATTGTGCCAATATATCGACAATAACATTTAATTTAAGACATTTCTATAACTTCTATGAGATTCGGAACATCCCAATTTAAAAATCAATATTGTAACAAAGTATTTATTAATTTTATTATTTTTATTAACTGAGTGGTCATTTTTATGTTTATATTTTGTTACTCTGTGGATTTCCCTCATGGCTTATCTTTTGTTTACCATTCATAGTTTGTTCTTGCCTGATATAAATTGTCTCATCTCGAAGTTGGTCTTCCCTAATTTTCCACGTGGCAATATACAATATTCCCTATTCATCCATATCTCTTTCAATAGCCCGTATTATAAATAAATTCGTAATAAAAATGTTTTAAGCAATTCCCCCAATAAAATTTCATTGCTAAGAAACACCTCACAACAAAGAGAGAGAGAGAAGAACAATAGTATTGATTATCATAATAATATTGTAGCATGTTTTTTTTCACATGATATCAAGTTTTATATTTCATTATATTTACATATTTGTCTTGAATTGTGTTATTGCTATATAAATGTGCATGGCTAAAATTTTAGAGGTAGACCGTTACATAGAATAAAGTTTGTTCGTGCTTACCTCTCCTCGCGTCTATTTTTCAACGCGGCAATATTAAGAAAAGCCATACAACAAGGGTTGATGGGAAGTTGGTGAAAAGTCTTGAAGAAAATGGGAGATTCACTAGAGTGAAGTCAGGACTGAACTGTGAGTCCTGCTTATGTCCACTGAATCTGTCAACTCTCTGCTGACCGTGAAAATTCTCTGACACACACATCAGGCTCCTCGTCCAGGTGGCATTCACCATCATAAGAAGACCTCCTGACCTCCAGTTCTGGATCTTCGGCACAGGTCTGATAGAATACGAACTGGTCATTCTTGCATCGGCCAAAGCAAGAATCCATCGATAATTCGTCAGGTCGGGATGCATGAGAACATCGAGGACCACGTCATCGCCTGGAGGCGGACCCTATCGCGGTGGGGTAGAACATCATCTTCATTGTAAATAATCCTTTCCTAATCTCTTCATAATGTAAATATTGACCGAGTTGTCAATAAAAATGTTTTAATTGTCAAAAAAATGTCACACACACACAAAGCTTTATTAAGACCACCAGTCTTATACAGATTCACCACAGGAAGAAATAATAGATGGAGCTCCTATACTCCAGCCAGCGCAGCACCCAACAACAGCCTCCAGGTCCGATACATGTCCAATGGCCACACGTTCCTTTGTGCATACGTCAAGGTTAGCGTATCACTGAACAGGCGAGTGTGGAATCAGCCGCGTTCTAGTGTTCGCTTTCCTCGTCTAAATGGACCACGCATTCGGCGATTCTATTAATCTCCTCCGAACGGTGATGTCTGCTAACCGTGTACCATCCGGCCTGGACCTGAGGGTCGCCTCATGAACAATCAGATGGTGATACGTCATAGCAAAATGGCTGACACGTTTGGAAGAGGAAGAATAATCTGATTATAGATGTGCCCCGCCTTCATTTTTCCTGACTCAGGTTATTTAATTGACTTACTCCCAGTCTTTGTCAAAGCGCTGAATTTTATTTTAATTTTTGTTCATTCATTTGTTACAGATTGAAATATTAGATTATTTACCATACATTGTAGATATGGAATGGGTTTTTATAAGGTATATTTAGGGATATATTTGAATTATTTACAAACATGAAAAAAAGTGTTTGAGATGGGATGTTTTGAAGGTTAGTGCTAGGTGATATATAAGCTAACGTTTTAAGAAAGGGGCATATCTATTTTTTTTTCAAATTTAAAACCTTTTTACATATATCTTTCCAGCACCTGGTAGTAAAAAAAAATCTGGAAAAATGTAAAAGAAAATTTCAAAATTGTCAAAACTCTCAACAGGGTACAGGGTGGCTGAAAACTATTGTTCTCTTTATTTATGAACTTAAGAACAGTATTTAAAGCGCGTAGGCGCGTGAATTCGTGGTTTTCGAAAGGCTAATGTTAATAAACTGTGTGCCTAGAAAGAAAGATTCCAACGTCTTTTATTTTTAATGATGCGTCCTTCACCTCATCGCGCTACGATTGTGCACCTGACCGACGAAGGTGTTTGCCCTTCAGACATCGTTCGCCGGCTCAATATCAACGCCAGAATTGTTAGGAGGATTGTAAAGCAATACCGGGAGCGAGGACATTATGGAGTGCCCCCAAAATCGGGCCGCCCAAGGACGGTTAACACTTCTGTAGAGAGGATATAAAGAAGAGGATTGCCCGAAATGACGGCGTCAGCATGAATCGCATCGCTTCTGACCTCGGAATTTTAGGGGAAAATGAAGAATATCGTGAAACGTGACCTGGGGCTTCGCAGCTTTCGTCTTCACCGTGAGCAAACTCTTTCCAGAGCTGTAATGAATAATCGCTTGGACAAGGCAAAGAAGTTGC
>CP092863.1:104178289-104276260 GCA_030710605.1 Cordylochernes scorpioides | reverse complement strand
TCCCAATGATCCGAGTGGGCCGGCTTTCTGACATTGTGTGGACGGACGAGAAGATTTTCACAGTTGAAGTCGCCCACAACTCCCAGAACCACCGTCAACTTCTGTCTCCAGGAAACAAGGCTTCCAGGAAACGTCGGGTGCACACGAAGCTCAAGTTCCCGAAATCTCTCAAGGTCTGGGCCAGAGTAACTTCTGAAGGCAAGACCCCGCTGGTTTTCATTGATCGAAATGTCAAAATCGACACCTAAGTCTACCAAGACGTCATTCTGAGGGACTGTCTGCTTCCATGGGCTCGACAACACTTCGCCGGTCGTACTCCAGCAAGACCATGGCTTCCAGTCGATGATAGCCTACTGCCATGAGCAGGGTTCTTGGGCAAAGACATGTGGCCTTCAAACTGCCTGATCTAAACTCGATGCACTATCTCGTATGGAGTTACTGGGAGCAAAATGCCTCTTCTTCTCCCCACAAGAGCTTGAAGTCTCTAAAGAAGGCCCTACAGCGAGCGTGGGCCAAGATCGACGTCAAGTACCCGCGGTGGAGTCCATCACCAAACACCTCCAGACCTGCATCAAGGCCAAAGAAGCCCGCTTCGATATGTTTCTTTAATAAATTGTTTCCTTTATGTTAGTTATTATATATGCTTTTTGAATTTTACAATTATGTGTTCAGCCACCCTGTATTTACAAAAATATAAACCCTTTGTAGAAATAAAAATAGTTTTCGGAAATATATTACCAATACTTATCAAATATTATAATTTTATTTATATATTAAATATATTCTCTCACATTTTAAAATTGTATACTTCTTAAAACGCTAATTAAAACTTTTAAAAGTTTAATTGTATACATTTTCCCATGAAGTTGGAATAAAAATATCAGCTGACGATTTTCTACTAAGTAAAACCCCACTGTTTCACATTCAAGCAATTTATTTAAATATAATCAAAATTTTTAAGTGTTTTCAATTAAAATGCATTTTCATATATATATATTAAATACAGAATCAATGGCATTATATAATAAACATCACAAACCGATAAGATTGTAAAAAAAAATTAAACTTTATATTGCATACAAATATTCAAATTGGAAAAAAATCATGTAATAAGTTTTCAGTCAAAATATTTTTAACGCTATAAAAATGAACTCGTACTAAAAAATACAACGCCGTCCTTTTCTCTAATTAAAAATTTAGTATTTTTTTAAAATAAATAAAGAACAATGGGGAATCATAAAGAATTTAGAGAGCTACAAAAAGTTTTGCAAGATATATAATATGGAAGATAAATTAAGGTTTAGAATTACCTTTCAAAGAAAAATAAAACTGAATGTTGACACATGCTTTGTTTAAGTTAGAAATCTTTCATTTGTCATTACAGATATTTTTCTTTCTTTACAGCCAAAAGATTTTTTTTATATAGCAAGAGATATATATCTATTATATTTTTTTCCCACAAGCGCCAAAAAATATTTTTTTTTAAAGTCTATTTTAAGGTTCGAAAACCTTTTTTTTTTTTTTTAATATTTTAGTCATATGTTAACATTTTTTAGAATAAACTTTGATAACCTTATTCATTATATTTTGTAATGATTTATGTGAAAAAAGTAGAAAATATGGAAATATTTTTATATATATTATTTAAAACTATTTTAACTCTAATCTAATGACTCTATGTAGCGCTGAGTTTGTTTATACAAAACAATACGTTGTAATACCTTTTTGTGGTAAGCAGATAAAAGAGGAGAAAATGTATTTAAAGTAAGTATTTATTAGGTAAAAGATAAGACGTTATACAAAACAAAACAACTACATGGGGAAGATTAGGGTGGCTGTGTTTGTCTGTGACTCCTCCATGCGGTGGCGCCAGGAACTAAAATGACGTCACGTGTCATCTTGCTTTCACTCTTCAACACTTCCACTTGAAAGCAAGGCAGACATTCCAATGTCTTTAAAAAGTCTTTTAAAGCGTGTTGCTGGTAGAGCCTTTGTGAGAAGATCAGCCAATTGTTCTTCTGTTGGACAGTTGAATATCTTGATGATTTTCATTTTGTGCTGTTCGCGTATAAAGTGAAACTTGACATCAACATGTTTAGTGCGCTTGTGAAATTCTGGGTTCAAGATCAGTCTAATAGCACTCTGGTTGTCAATCATCAAAGGAACAGGATTATCATTGGGTGTCAGTTCCTTGATCAGTAGTTTAAGCCATACAGCTTCCCTTGAAGCCATGCTTGCTGCAATGTATTCGGCTTCTGTGGTAGATAAAGCCACAACTGATTGTCTTTGGCTAGTCCAAGTGACTGGTCCTCCTGCAAGTAGGAAGATGTATCCTGAAGTGCTCCGTCGTGTATCAATGTCACCAGCAAAGTCAGCATCAGAGTATCCAATTAATTTTATCACATCTTTTCTTTTGTATAGGACGCCTGAGTCCAAAGTTCTTTTCAAATATTTGAAGATTCTTTTCAGAGCATTCCAATGTGTGAGAACAGGAGCTGCCATGAATCTACTTAGCTTGTTAACGGCGAAAGCTATGTCAGGTCTTGTACAGATGGCAAGAAACATCAAACATCCAATAGCTTCAGCATATGGAACGTTTTGCATGTCATGAGTATCATTGATGTTCTCTCTTGTCAATTTCATGTTGGGGTCAACAGGAGTCCCTGAAGAATTGCATGAAGTCATGTTGAATTTATCAAGTATTCTTTTTATATAACTGGTTTGACTTAGAAATATGAGGCCTTTTTCTTTATCTATCTCTAAGCCTACAAACTGGTTTTGCGTGGAGATGGTGACTTCAAAATGTGAGGACAGATATTGGGCTAATTCCTTCAACAGGTTGTTAGAAGTACTCATCATTATACCATCATCTACATAAAGAGCTAAGAATATTTTCGCATCAGTCTTAGTTTGGTAGAACACACATGGATCAGCTTGTGATTGGGTTAACTGAAATTGTTTTAAGAAATATATGTTAATTTCTCATTCCAGATTCTGGGTGATTGTTTTAGTCCATATAAACTTTTCTTTAGTTTACAAACCATGTTTTTATTTTCAACTTCTATTCCTTCTGGAATTTGCATATAGATATCTTCGTCAAGATCACCATTAAGAAAAGCAGTCTTTATGTCGAATTGCATAATTTCCATGTCCATGACAGTAGCTAAGGCTAACAAGACTCTGACTGAGTCATATCTTACAACTGGGGCAAAAGTCACTTTATAGTCTATACCTCTTCTTTGGCTGAAGCCGTTGGCCACCAGTCTTGCTCGATAACGATCAATTTCACCATTGCCTTTTCTTTTTATGCGGAAAATCCATTTACATCCTATAGCTTTTGCATTATCAGGAAGGTCCATCAATTCCCATGTTTTATTTTTAATAAGAGCCTGTTTCTCTTCATTCATAGCAATTTCCCAATTTATTTTATCTTTACTAGACATTGCTTCCTCATAAGTAACTGGCTCTAGGCTTTCAGCTATCCATGCACTAGCAACATCACACTGTGATGTCTTCCTAGGTCTAAGATTGTATGAGTGAGTTGTCCCACACGTTCCCTCCTGAGTAGAATCCTCATCTTGATGTTGCGAGGATCCCTCACTTTCAATTGATATAGGTGCAATTTTCATCTGAGTGTCGCATGTGTCAACAGGATTGGGTCCTCTTACAGTTACATTTCTACAAACTACAATCTGTCCGGATTTAGGATCATAAAGTCTATAATTCTTAGAAGTATGCTCATATCCAAACGAATATCATTTTCTTAGTTTTACTATCCCATTTTGACCTAAATTGTTTAGGTATATTAGCATAGGCTTCAGAACCAAAGATTTTGAAATGTTTGAAAGTTGACTTTCTGCCACTCCAAAGTTCAAGAGGAGTTTTCTCGTTATTTGAAAGTGTTCTATTAAGAACATAGACAGCTGTGTTAACAGCTTCTGCCCACAGATTCTTTTCTAGCCCTGAGTCATGTAGCATTGATCGACTAAGTTCTAAAATAGTCCTTAAATCTCTTTCAACAAAGCCATTCTTTTGGGGCGTATAAGGAGCAGATCTTTCATGAATTATGCCATTCTTTCTTAAATAATCTAAAAACGATTGATTGACATATTCAGTTCCATTATCAGTTCTGAAAATTTAACTGATCTGCTAAACTGATTTTAATTAGGACATCAAATTCTTTGAATTTAGTGAACACATCACTTTTATGCCTTATAAAGTAAACAACTCTGTATGCACTTTGATCATCTTTAAAAAGAAGAAAGCAATTTGAACCTCCTAATGACTGAGATTCCATTGGGCCACAAAGGTCAGAATGAATTAATTCACCTACCTCATACTGTTGTTTATTCTCGATGGAGCGGAATGATTGGCATTGTTGTTTTCCGTACTTACAGGCCTCGCAAAAGAAATCCTTTTCTTCTCTCAGCTTAAGATCACTAAACTCTCCATTTTTGGCCATCATCCTGATTGTGTCCACATTGATGTGTCCTAATCGACGATGCCACCATGTGAGAGAGTACGCATTTGCAGTATTGGCTTCAGCTTCATGTGTTACCTTGAAGAGCATTGTGTACAAGTTATTTGATCCTTTAGTTCCACAGGCAACTTTCTTGTCATTCATGAAGATATTACAGATTTCCTTTTCTGTTATTATTTTATTTCCCAAATTTGTTGCTGCTCCGGCAGAGAAGAGATTTTTATGAATTTCTGGCACATATAACACATTCTTTAAAATTCCTTTTGTCCATTCACCGTCAACATAACATGAGATCAAAATGGTTCCCTTTCCAGAAGCATTGATGACATGGTTATCTCCTAGCTTGACTTGGTATTCTTCATCAAGTTCATTGAATTCTGAAAACCAGTCTATTCGATTTGTCATGTGCTCGGATGCACCACTGTCGAGGTACCACACATCTTTGATTGAAGACAAAACCTCATTTTCACAAATGAATGCACTCCTTCCACTGTCTTCATGTTTTCTTGATCTATTCATGTCTCTGTTTTCTGGTTGAAGAGAGTTCTTATTTTTCTGCTTTTGGTCTCTCAGTCTATTTCTACATTCTGCCCAAAAATGACCAGGTCTTTTGCAATAGTTGCATGTTTTGTTTTTCCTCCAATTGTAGTTAGCTGTTGCCTTAAAAGCTGTTGCATCATCTTGTTGATCTTTCTGATCCAACCTTATTTCTTCTTGAAGAAGTCTTGCAATCAAATTTACTTTTGTTTGCTCTGTTTGTGTGACAGAATCCCAAGCAGTTAAAAAATGAGCATATTTAGATGGCAAAGATCCAAGTACTTTTGCCATGAAAGCATCTTCACTCACTTTTTCTCCTAATTCACAGAGCTGTTTAATCAACCCTTCAATTTTGGATATGTGCTTTGATATAGCATCCTTTTCATTTATTTTATAGCTATAAAATTGTTGTTGAATAGCCAGCAAACTTGTAGTAGATCTCTGCTCATAAATGTACTTGAGCCTTGTCCACTGTTTCTGAGCAGTATCACATGTAATTAGATGTTCCAATTGCTTGAAAACAATGGCCGTCGAGATTATGACCATTGCTTTATCATTCCTTTTATTCCAAGCTACCTTTTGGGATTCTTCTTCAGGCTTAACATCTATGCCTTCCACTAAATCCAATAATCCTTGTTGACGTAAAATTATTTCTATTTGGTATTTCCAAATTTGATAATTTGTCCCATCAAACTTATTTACCATATATTCAAACCTATCCGACATTTTGAAACGATATTATACTATCACAGAAAATTTTCAAAACGTGGGGTAATTTCTTAAGCCTAGTTGCGAGCTTATGGCGTCGTCAATAGGAAGAAATATTTGAATATTCACTTACTTGCCTTATTTAATTATTTTCTTCTTTTATTCCGCGCAGTGGAAGCGTGCTGGGCCCATAACCTTTTGTGGTAAGCAGATAAAAGAGGAGAAAATGTATTTAAAGTAAGTATTTATTAGGTAAAAGATAAGACGTTATACAAAACAAAACAACTACATGGGGAAGATTAGGGGTGGCTGCCTTTGTCTGTGGCTCCTACAGGCGGTGGCGCCAGAAACTAAAATGACGTCACGTGTCATCTTGCTTTCACTCTTCAACATACCTTAACAAAGTTTGGCGTTAAGACAACCGAAATTTTGGCAAACTAGATCTTTTAAGTGAATCAAATATATACCTTTTTATTATTTAAATATATATATGTGGTAACCGAGGGTCAAACCTGTAGTAACCGAGAGGGACAGTCAGGGCGTGGAGAGTTTTCCAGTATCTCTCTGCACCTTGTAGGACCTTTAACAGTTCTCACAGGGTACAGGCAGTCATGGTCGAGGCAGAGTGGAAAGCTTGGGAATGTCCACACACACAAAACGAAGAAACACAGCTGTAGTAGGAAAGTTCCATGAACAGAGAGGAGTCGAGCTAAGAGCAAGATGGAGTTAGAAGAATCTTACTGTTTTACATGGTCGATGAGGTGGACCTGGCTACAACCGGCAAGGGCTCACGCCGATGGTAAAGTGACTGTCTAAGGTGGGCTAAAACCGAGGTTTTATATCTTTGCCGAGGGGGAGGGGGGAGACATGTGAGAATTTGGACTTTGAACGTCTGCGGCATTCTGCACCCTTTGACCTCGATGGCAACGGGCTGCCAAATTACTTTTTAAGGTTGATTTCTATTTCTCTCTTTCAAAATATCAAAAATATTCAATTTAAGGTAGGTCTTGTTCAAATTCAAATATCTAAAGGTTTAAAATTTAGGTTAAGATATCGACTGCTAATGTAGTGAAAGGTGAGATATAAAAGGAATGTAGGACACAGGGAATGTAGGACTGGGGGCCAGTTAGGGGGAAGAGTGGAAATGGATTTATTGACGCGGCATGGTCTCGAGTTGTTTAGTCTATCCTCACTGGGGCCTTTGGTATGCCAACTAGCGGTGTCCATTTTTACGATCGGGGTGCGATGTATATTGTTTTTGAAGGGGGAGATATGGGGCTTGTCTACAGCGCACTGGCTTGAATTCTTTCTCTTCTAGTCTGGATCTGGTGGGTTCAAAGAAATCTTTATATTGTGTGAAATAGAGTAAGTAAGTAAGTAAAACAGATCCAAATGGGTTGGTGTAGGGTATGTGGGTAGAATAGGTTTTTGAATTTAACGGGAAATTTTCTGGTCCCTACTTGAGGTTTGTTTTAAAACGATCGATATTAAATAAATCTGGATTTAAATGTAGGAATGGCTGGGAAGTTTGAGGCGGTATAATTCGGAATAGTTGCGTCTTGAAGATATCTGGAGTCAAATGTTTGAATTCACTGAGATATACATCTTGAGACATTCGCTGTGGGTTTGAATAAATCGGGTTTGTGGGGGTGTAATGTACAGAACATTCTCTGTGTAATATTTTAATTTATTGACATGTATGGTGTCACTGTCTCTATTGAGAAGTTGATTGGGGCGATCTATTCGAATGACATTGGGTGAGATTATTTCAATTATTGTGTATGGTCCAGTAAAATATGGTGCTAATTTGCCTGTGTCGGGATGTCTATAATTTTTTGACCAAAACAAGATCATTCACTTCGAAATGTGGTGTTCTGTGCTGCTTATCAAATGTTTCTTTATCTTTTTATGCTTATTTTGGGTACGAGAGCGTGCTATCTCTCTAGCTCTAGTTATTTCGGGGTATGGGTTAAGATGAGTTCTTAGATCTGGGGGGATAACATTGAACATTAAGTAGGTGGGTGGAAAACTTGTGACAGAATGGGGTGTGTTATTATACGTCTGAGTGACGCGTTTAACTAGTAGAGTCCAGGAAGCTTTTGGATTTTCTAGATAAGCTAGTCTGAGCTTGCCTGTAATGGTGGCATTTAGGCGTTCTATTAAACCGTTTGCTTGTGGGTTATTGCTTGTGGTGAGTAGGGGTTGTATACCATGTGTTATTAGAAATTTACGGAATTTTTCTGCAAAAGCGGGCGCTCTGTCAGATAACAGACGTTTCGGAGATCCTTGTTGTAGTACAGTTTTGAGGGTTTGAATGTACGTTAGGGTACTGGCTTACTGGTTAAACTCTCTTTGAGAGTGGTGAAAGCTTGTTGGCCGTTTTATGGTCTATTTGTAAGATGTAGTTTCTCGGTGTTCGTAAGTGTTGTGTTTCGACGTTGTTGCGACTTAGTAAAAATTATTATTCAATGATGTCAGGTTTAGATGTGAGTTAAAGTGCGACTTTCGACGTAGACACGCTTTGGGGTTAGATATGTCACAAGCAATGAAGGCGTCTTTGTGGCCTGTTAAGTGAAAAAAAATGTTGTGATGCGCTGTGTGACACGAGTGAGTGAATTGAATGGAAAGGTGTCACGTGAAGTCGTTGGTTTTGGTACAGCATCTAACTTGTTTCAGGATGAATAAAAAAATTACTAGTCATGGGTGGTGGTTGTACAAAACACATCGAGATATTTTGGCTGTTAGTGGATGTGGCACGTTTAGTGGCGACGATATGGAGCTTGTGTGGCTCGAGATTGGTTTGTTGCTAAGTCGCGCGCTAATAGATGGTGGCCAATTGGAGAAAGTGATGGGGGAGTGTGTTGAAGTTTGTTGAGAAAGATGTGTGGATGATTAATAATTATGCATGTAAAAGGAAAGGACGAGAGAGTGAAACTATGTTGGATTTTCAACTTGTTTTGGGGAAGGACAGTTACCTTTCTAGTTGTGATTTTGAAGATATTGTATCTTTCGATTTTTGCAATTAAAAAATGCGTTTCATTTATGCTTATTAAAATTTGAATGTATTTTTTAAATTGCTGATTATGGTAGTGCGAAAATAATCTTTGAAAAAGGGGCAATGGCGTGATAGTGACTTATAAATTGAATGGGGCATTTACATAAAATAGTGAACATAACAATGATTTTTGCAAAGTTTTGAGTATTTGATTAAAAATAAGATATTAAGGAAAACACACAAATAAGTTTAGAAATATTATTCGGGTAATTAAAAAAATAATGATTTTTTAAAAATGTAAAATTGAAAGTAATGAATTAAAATTTATAAGTTGCTCAAAATTAAGGGAAAAAAAAAGATAAATGAGGGTGTAAAAGATTTAAAATTTGAATTGAAATGATATAAAAATGGTAAAAATTGATTTTAAAATGATTACAGTGAAAATAAACATTAAATTTATGGAGAATCAAGTTGTGAGCATGAGGAGAAAATTATGTAGGTTTATAAAACTTAGTTTTAAGGATTGTTCAGTCAGGAGACTTGGTGTTTAGTTGTTGTCGTGCTGATGGGGAAGACGCTCCATGTAAGACTTGTAGAAGCTTGTAACTTCTGTTTGGTGACGGCGGCATGTGGCCTGGAAGATGGTTGCGTTGAATGGTCGAAGGTGGGAAACTTCTCACCGGCTTAATTTGCACGGTTTTCGGCTGTGTCGTTGGGAGGAAGATTGCTTGGTCGTTTCGTTGGACTGGCGGGTTGGTTCCTCCATCTTTGCTCTTTGTCGCTTCTATCTAGACAGGCTTCTTACCTTCTTCGTTGTGGTCTCCTTCGTTGTGGTCATCCTGTCGACTCTCGCTATAGCTGTGGTAACCGATGGTCAAACCTGTAGTAACCGAGAGGGACAGTCAGGGCGTGGAGAGTTTTCCAGTACCTCTCTGCACCTTGTAGGAACTTTAACAGTTTTCACAGAGTACAGGCAGTCGTGGTCGTATTTATAAAACTTTATAACATCAATATGATTAAGAAATACAACTTTGTGAAATAAAACAGGCTTCCGTAATATATAAATAAAATAGGGAATAACAATAATAACAATTAGAAATTAATCCATTTTTTTTTTCTATTCTATATATGAAGCCATTATTTTGATTAATTATACTTCGAAAAACTCCCAATATAAATATTAAATTTCCTATATATTATGTTTCATCAAAATTAATATAATAAATATACAATTTCATATAACAATTGGATTATATTGATGTATCGTGTCACACAACACGTGTTCAAAAAGCCCTATTAAATAAAATAAAAAATCCACAGATTATTTTTATCATTGACTATTGCTTATATATTATTATTGATTGTGTATAAATACATCGCTTTCTTTTTATTCCATATTGACGATTCAAACAAAATATAATTGATTAAAACAGAAAACAAAACAACTAATGAATTATTCTTTTTTATCATATTTGATTATTGACTGTTTGAAAAAAAATTGTTAACAAAATCTATTTATTTGTTTACAGACGAATATATTTATTTAAAGTGTCACGTTATCTTTTCAACGTATTCGAATATTTTTGCAGAAAATATTTGTCATGTATATTTGTATCGTGCCAATTATTCCGCCTTCTACATGCTAGTCAGTATGCATTTTAAGGCTCTTATGAACACAGGGACAACATATGCAACAGCCCGCTGCATCTGGAAACAGCGCGCCGCTTGCGAGGGAACCAAGGAAGCTGTTAGGTTATTCAGTGATTGAATATATCATCATCACAAGTTAATGTTTTTGGTTCATGTAGGATATGTAAAATAACATATCTCAACAAAGCTAGTAAATAAAGTTACGTCTTCATGATAAGTTAGTGATTCGTTGTTTTGTACAAGACACTAACAAATCAAACATGGTGTCAGAAAAGTGATTTGAAAAAAAAACGAAAAAAAAAAATATCGCGGTAAGTTCAATTTTACGTTATAAGACTAATAAAATAATAAATAAGCCTTATCGTATATTAAATAGACAAAGATATGTATTTACAAATACCGCCACCTGAACCAGTTAATTTCAGAGGAAATATAGAAGAAAACTGGAGATATTTCAAATCGCATTGGCGTAACTTTTCAATAGCAACAGGGTTGGACAATAAAGAAGACAAATTAAAAGTTGCAACCTTATTGTCTATTATAGGCAAAGAAGCTTATAATATATTTGAACATCTCGATCTTTCAGATGAACAAAGAAATAACTCAGATGAGATAATAAATGCATTGACTCAGCATTTTACACCAAAAATTAACATTATTTATGAAAGATCAATTTTCAACCAAACAAATCAAGAAACAAATGAAAGTATTGAACAATATATATGTAGATTAAGAAAATTGTCTTCCACATGCAATTATGGTGCAATGACTGAAGAAATGATCAGGGATAGGTTAGTTTTGGGAATAATTGACAAGCAAACCAAAAGACAGCTGATCAGTGATCCTCAACTAACATTGCAAAAAGCCATTGATGTGTGTAAGGCTAATGAAAGCGCTAACAAACAAATTGAAAACTTAACTAAAAACACTCAAGAGGAGGTGAACAAATTGAATATAAGAAAGAAAACAGTCAATCAAATTAAAAAATCAAGTCATGAACCAAATAAAATGAAAAAGAACATTCCTTGTAGATATTGTGCAACATTCCATGAGCACAACAGACAAAAATGCCCTGCATGGAATCAAACCTGCAGAAAGTGTAACAAAAATAATCATTGGGCAAAAGTTTGCAAATCCAGAATGAGAACAGTTCAAAGCCTTGAATCTCAAAACTCCAATGATGAACAAGAAGATTGTTATTCTTTAGAACATGTCTCAGAAATTTCTGCTAGAAAATTGATGACTAAATTAGAATTAGAATTGAATGGATACAAGGAAAGCATAATTTGCCAAATAGATACAGGAGCAACTGTCAATGTTTTAAATTTTGCAGATTTATGCAAAATCATGCAAGATGGCAATCCTTCTCTTAAACCAAGCTACATCAAACTAAGATGCTATGGAGGAGAAATATTAAAGCCAAGAGGACAAATCAAAATCAACTGTTCCCACCAAAGCAAGCAACATCCTATAGTGTTCCAAGTGATAGATCAGTGGGAAAAACCTATTCTAAGTGCTGAAACTTGCCAGAAATTGAATTTAATAGAAATTAAAGCTGACTTATGCAAAATTGAATCCACATGGACAAAACAAAATAACCTTCTAGATAAATATAAAGACATATTTGAAGGCATTGGATGCTTACAAGGGGAATACAAACTAGAAACAGATCCTACAATCAAACCCATCAAGCAAGCACCTAGAAGAGTACCTATTACCTTAAGAAAAGAATTAAAAGAAAAATTGATTGACATGGAAAAGAAAAATATCATTGCCAAAGTTGATTATCCAACAGACTGGATTAGCAATCTAGTACTAGTAAAGTCAACTAAGAAGTTAAGAATATGCATTGATCCTCGAGAATTAAATGTCGCCTTGAAAAGAGCTGAATACCCAATACCGACAATTGAGGAAATAATACCAAATCTTCAAAATGCCAAAATATTCACAGTAGTGGACACTAAAGATGGTTTTTGGAATGTGAAGCTCTCTGATGAATCATCGAACCTTACAACATTCTGGACTCCCTTTGGAAGATACAAATTTCTTCGAATGCCATTTGGATTAAAGACTGCTTCTGAAGAATACCAAAGAAGACTCTATGAAATCTTCCAAGGTCTAGAAGGAATTGAAATAATAGCTGATGACATTCTGATTTTGGGAAAAGGTGACTCATATGAAGAAGCACTGAAGGATCATGATAGAAATCTTGAAAATCTTTTCAAGACAGCCAGACAAGCTAATTTGAAATTCAACATCAATAAAGTCAAGCTCAGACTAAAAGAAGTAAAATATCTAGGACATATAATAACTCCACATGGATTAAAGCCAGATCCAGAAAAAGTTAAAGCCTTAAAAGAAATGCCTCATTCAGAAAGTATAACAGAACTCAAAAGTTTCCTTGGTTTTGCAACATACCTATGTAAATTCATGCCAAATATTTCAATGATTAGTGAACCTTTGAGAAAAGTGACAATGAAAAATTCAACATGGTCATGGAGCAAGAATCATCAAGCTGCATTTGAACAAATCAAAGATCTAGCCTCAAAAGCACCAATTTTAAGATATTTTGATGCGGACAAATCTATAGCTATACAATGCGATGCAAGTAAACATGGACTTGGAGCTACCCTACTACAAGAAAGCCAGCCAATAATTTTTGCATCTAGAAGTCTAAGCAAGACTGAGCAAAACTATGCTCAGATAGAAAAAGAATGTCTTGCAATTGTTTTTGCATGCGAAAGATTTCATCAGTACATTTTGGGCAAATGTCAAGTGATTGTGCAAACTGATCACAAGCCTCTTTTGTCAATATTTAAGAAATCTATTCTTAAAGCGCCACAAAGACTCCAAAGAATGCTTTTAAGACTGCAAAGATATAACTTAGAACTAGAACATGTCCAAGGATCACAAATGCACTTGGCGGACATCTTTTCAAGAGCTTGCATCAAAGATGTAAGGAATGAAAATCTGAAATATGAGGTGTATCCCATTGACATCATTTACAAAGAAATTGCCACAGTCAATGTTATGGAAACATTAAGTGTATGCAGTGACACTGTCCTGAGAATTAGAGAAGAAACATCATCTGATCCTATTCTGTGTGAAGTGAAGAAACTTATTCTAAATGGATGGCCACCAAATAAAAATCAAACTTCAATGCTAACCAGAGAATATTGGAATTTTAGAGAAGAATTAACAGTTCAAGATGGAATCATTCTAAAGAATGATAGAATTGTAATTCCAAATAAATTAAGAGCAGAGATGATAATGAAAACCCATCAAGGACATATTGGAATTAATTCAAGTATGCGAAGAGCAAGAGACAATATCTTTTGGCCAGGAATGAATGCACAGATAGGGCAAGAAATTGAAAATTGTTCTATTTGTCTATCAAATTCACAGAATCAAGTGAGAGAACCAATGAAATCTCACAAAATTCCAAATTATCCCTGGGAAAGTATATCTCTTGATATATTCGAAATCTTCAAACAGAATTACTTAATAATAGTGGATCATTACTCAGATTTTTTTGAAGTTGAATGCCTAGAAAATACAACATCTGAATACATAATTGAATGCTGCAAAAGACAATTCAGCAGATATGGAATTCCTCAAATTATAGTCTCAGACAATGGAAGGCAATTTACATCAACTGAATTCCAAAAATTCAGCAAAGAATGGCAATTTCAACATTCTACATCATCACCACTTCACAGTCAGGGAAATGGAAAAGCTGAAGCGGCAGTTAAAATAGCCAAAATCCTACTGAAGAAATCTAAACAAGAAAATAGTGATTTTTTTTTTTTGGCAAAATTTGTTAAATTGGAGAAATACACCCACTATAGACATAGATTCAAGCCCAGTACAAAGAATCATGTCTAGAAGAACTAGAGCTATACTGCCAATTCACCCAAATTTACTTAAACCATCAATTCCAGAAAATATTCCAGATAAAATATCCATCAAAAGACAACAGGCAAAATACTACTATGATAGAAAATCTAAAAATTTACCAGACTTAGACATAGGACAAGAAGTGTATGTCAGAACACCCAATACCACCCCATCATGGTCCAAAGCTAACATCACAAATGAACACAACACAAGATCCTATGATGTGAATATTCATGGTAGAACCTACAGAAGAAATAGAACCTGGATTAAACCACAACAGGCTTCAGCAAATCAAAAATCTACAAACAATCAAGAAGAAGGAAGAAAAGAATGCATTGATCAAGAACAAACTGTATCAAATTGCTTACCATCTACTTCATCAGCAGGAGGAGACAACATTGTGAAAAGCACCCGAATTGAAACTACCGAATGCAGAATCCAATCAAAGAGTGACAGCCCCACGGTAAGTGAACCTGAGAATGCTGCATCAGGGACTAGAACCAGATCAGGTCGAATGGTGAAAAAACCAAGTAGATTTAAAGACTAGTAAAAAAAGGGAAGATGTTAGGTTATTCAGTGATTCAATATATCATCATCACAAGTTAATGCTTTTGGTTCATGTAGGATATGTAAAATAACATATCTCAACAAAGCTAGTAAATAAAGTTACGTCTTCATGATAAGTTAGTGATTCGTTGTTTTGTACAAGACACTAACAAATCAAACAGAAGCGCCAAACACACCTAGAGCTCCAAAGCACCCAAGGCTTTCAAAAATAGGGGATCATAAGAGATCTGAAGTCTGGCTAATATCTTTCGAGAGCTCCCGTTGAAACTCCTATGTATATTTGTATCGTCTGATTTTTATAACCATAATTCACAAATATTTTAAAGGTAAGATTAATATTTTTGCCATTTGTTAAAATTAACCCTATCGCTAATATTTTGAATGTATAAGTTATATATATTACAAATATAATTTATACATTTTTGAAAGATATAGCTATATTATATAGATATATGAAAACAATGTTTTATATAAGCTTTATTTTGAAAAATTATTGCACATGTTTTCACAATTACAACATTGTTAGAAAATAGAAAATATAAACATATAATATATATTTTATATAAACGTTCTTTTCCTGACTTATAATGAAATGAATAAAACATCTAGGGTTAAGTTTTTTTGTATACTTTTTTCTTCTTTTTAAAAATAAAAATATACAAGAAAAATTAGCCCTGATTGTTGTATTGTTTTAAGTATTATAAAATATTACTTATAAAAAGTATTAAATATGCTTTATATATTTCAACGAATCTTTTTATATTATTTTTAAAATAGTAAACTATTTAAAACTTTGAATAAATATATTTAAAAGTTTTAGGGAAATTTATGAAAACTTATTATATACTTTGTAGAATTGGTACCTGAAACATTTTTAGAGCAATATAACAACTTAAAATTTTAAATTAAAAAAAATCTAATGAAATTTTAAACGTTTTCAAATGAATAATGAAAATGTCTATTGAAAATTATTTTTATTTTCAAAGATATTATTAATATTTTTTCAAAGTGCATGTTTATTATTTAACAATCTCACTATTTACATTAAAAAAATAATTTTCATATTATAAATACTTATTTATAGGAATGTGTGTTTTGTACGTTTTAAAATACATTTTACACTTTAATAACAACAATTACATTTTATAATCGATATTTATTCATTTTATTCGGAGATTAAGCACAATCGTAAGATATAATTTTAGTTTTAATATAAAATTACATTTATTTTAATTAATATTTTTCAATTGTAAACCATTTTATATCCGTTTTTAATTAATCAATAGAAATAATCAAAGATTTTTCTCAGGTAAGGTTAATACATTTTTAAGATAACGTTGAAATTATTTTACTATATTTTATCGCTACATATTGTTTCCTAGCTTTAGCTAATTTCATAAAGTTTTTTTTTAATAGAGTTTTATAGGTTCCTTGTAAACATAACATAGGTTAGCATTTTCTTTGAGTGCTTCGGTATTTATTATAACAATTTCAACATTTTTTAGATATGTGTATCAAATTCTCGAAAATTTCAAAATTAATGAAAATCTATCTTACAAATTGTATCAATATTCAATTCCATAATTTATACCTTTGTTTATTTAACAAATTGTCCATAATATAACAAATAATCAGTTATCTGATATTCCCAAATCTTGGAATAAGGAGTATATAAATATAAAATTTCATTTAGAAAGGGGTCATAGATAAAATTAATAATTTAGTTTGACTAAGGACCATTAAATTCCGCTATGTTTGAAGAAAGTTAGCTTTATTAATATTAATATGAACCACACTAGTATCATTAGAAAGTTTTGAAGAGGCAATTAGGGATTTTAAGACATTTTTCTTATGATGTTCCCTAAATGTATACTCAATTTATCATCTCTCTCTTGAAATGATTAAAATAATCGTCTGGTTATAATTTTTTTCCAGAAATATCTGATTAAAATGAGAGTCTATATCTGCTATTTAAAATTGAATTTGATAATTTGATATTCTTGTTTTTTTTTATAAAAAAGTTATAAATATACTAATTTGTTTTTTATGTTATTTTATGAATACGAATAAGCCATTTATATAAAAATGAATGCTCTAAAAGAGTAAAAAGTAGAATAAATCAAACGGCGATATAATGAAAGAACACACCTTTTGATTTTGTAACAACACGTTGATGAAGGCAGAGCACCATATAATGGAATAAATATCAACTAAAGCTTGTTTATTTTATTTTAGTCTAGATACCCTTTTATTATATTACTATCATGATATTACTCTTCTTCTCTATTGTTTTATCTGTAGTTTTTTCTTTAGCGTATTTACTTCTATTTGTTCCTGCATACCAATTCTTGGATCAAACAGTAGATTGTGATCACTCTTTCATGGATAGTTTATATACAATCTACACCAATTTTATATAGGCCAACAGCCCTAAACGTGTAATTTATCCTTGGGTTTTTTTTATTAATTCAAGAAATAGTTTTGACCAATTTTTTTTAGGATTGACAAAAAAGAGAGTATACAGGCGATCATTCGATATTTTTCAGAATAGGCTATTTCGTTTTCGAAATCAACATAAGTGAAAATATTAACAAAATAGCTGACAGATATTTTATAATATATTCGCATTAATCATTATATACACGTATATGTGATGTATATAATATGTACTTTTATATGTGGTGTTTGGATTTATTTGCACGCTGATTGGTTTTATTCAATCATGTGACCGTTTTATCCAATATAAAGAAAGATAAATGTACGAAAGAGTAAAACTAGCTTCTTGTAGAAATGTGTATAATATAGTGATATATCAAACAATAGGTTTTCTAGATATTAACTGATATTCTACTTCTCCAATTTGAGGAAGCTTAAAGAATACAAAAAGAAGACTTAGACGACTGTGAACAACTACAAAGAATGTCTTATATCATCGAAGTCTGTCCTCTTTACAGGTTTCATGGTAAACTGGTGGAATAACATTAAGAAATCTCTGTGATCCTGTCTTAGTTGGAAATAATTCTGTTGACGTTTTTATTAATTATCTTATTTCATAATTAATATTCCAAATTTAGATATTTATATATTCAGAAAATATGCATATATTGGATTTCTAAATATTTTTATTATTCCGATATTTCGAGAGGCAACAAAAAGTTTAACTGTAATATTTCATTGGTCTTGTAGAACGAGAGTAATACACGCGTTCTCACATGTTTTAGTGAGAAACATCTTCGATAAAGAGAGGCGAGTTGCCCCTCGAAATATCGAAATAATAAAATATTTATAAATCTAATATATGCATATTTTATGAATATAATTCTAATTATGGATTGCTCAATCTTCAAAATATTTATATATGTATAGGGAGTGAAGCATTTGATTTGAATCGATTTCGTTTGGTTTAAAATTAAACGAATAGAAAACTTTGATATAATGGCTTTTTGTTATCACAGTAAATTTCAATGAATACTTATATCAAGATAGGATAAAACTATCATTTCCTAAAGTAACTAAAAATATTTATGACTAAATATAAATAACAGATACATTTATTTCACAGAATATTACGACCAAATATTATCTGTATATGTAAATAGAATATTAATAAATAAATACATACATTCATTTTTTAAAAATCGAGTCATTGTATTGAACGGAAAAACTTGAGAAAACAACTATAAAATTGTATTTTATAATCACACATGTGGAGAGAAATAACAAGCACATACGGGTTTCGAGTTATTAGGGCCTCATCAGTGTGAGTGATAAATAACTCTCTGTGATGAAATATTAAGGAAATTTCTCAGTGTAACCAGATTCAAAACTCGTTAGTCCGCTAATCGTCTATGCCACCACCCCACACGCCAAATGAACATCATCACTTGTGGATGTGAATGTACCCGCTCAAAGTTTAGTTAGTTCATCAAGGTGTAATAGTTATAATGACGTTGTGTGGTGGACTTTGATAGTTAACGACGCGGGTAATTATGGCCAGCGAGTTTTCTAAGGTAATAGTAGGTAGTTGTGTGTTTTAGTTAGTGTTCTCTCTCCAGTACCGAAATATAATTAAACTGAGAGAGTTTATTTAAATTATATTTTAAATATATATATATATATAAAAGGTAAAACTTCGCCACTTGTGCATCACGTGGATGATTTGTTTACAGGGTTTGAATCCCGAGGAAGATATGCGAACAGCCTCATCGAAATATTGGGAGTTATAATAAATATTTTGATCCAAAATAAGCGTTAATCATTCAATATATATATTGTTTTTCTCTCTATATTAAAACGACTTAAAATGGTTTTATTCGGTGTTGATTTTATTCATATACCAGAAAAATGACTAGATTTTCCTCAGAATTTGCCCGAGTGAATGTTTTCCCAACAAATACACTCATTGACAAAACTTGAAGAAGTAGAAAGTCTTTGATATCGCCGGTCGTTAATATTTTTTAAGGAGACAGAGGAAATTTTGTTCACACTTGGTTGGTTATCTCGTGTGTCTTCAATAAAGGTCACTGTAATATCTTTAAGAGTTATTGTCTGAATCCCGATATACATGATAAAAGGTACAACTTCCTTAAGTTTTGTCCATGAGTGTATCTTTCAGAGTTATTGTCTGAATCCCGATATACATGATAAAAGGTACAACTTCCATAAGTTTTGTCCATGAGTGTGTTTTTTTAACGATGGTTTATTATTTGCTCTCATTATAAAATATAATATTATCATAGTGATTTTTTGATCCCTGAACATAGGAATATGTCAGTGTGTTATCGAGGTATAATCGTTATATTTCATGCTTTAAATTATGACAGCTAATCATTCTAGATTCAACCTCATTTATAAAAGGAAGTTTTACTTCGACCAAAATAAACGCTAAAACTAGGCGCCATCTATTGACTGTCTCCGCAGACTAGCGAACTCGGATTGGTGATAAAGTCACTATACCAGCTTTGGAAAATTGAAAGCTTTTTTACCGACCATCTAGTCATCTAATTTGTAGAGACGGTCACTCGATGGCGCTTAGTTTAAACATTTATTTTGACAGGAGAGACATCCTTTATTTTTAAAATCAATATTCTCCTAACCAAGCATTTTTATTTACATATAATTTCTATAGGCCAATATACCGCGCCTTCTATATATTGTTGCGCTGGCGGCCTGATGTACTGGGAAGAAACATTCGTGAAGTCTTTTTAACGTTTAAATAATCTTTAATTAGAAAGTATAATAATTGAACGATAGGAAATTATAGTAAATAATTATACAAAGCTAAATGATGTAAAAATAATTATACATGAAATTAGAAATAAGTTTTAGAAAAGTTATCGTTAAGTCCACGGGAAAAGATGTAGCCAAAACAAAAAGGGTTCGAACAGTGCCACGTGAGCACCCGCCTCGAGCCGCGCTCCTCTCTCCTAACATTACTCCCCCTCTTGAAAAAGACTTGTCCTCAAGTCTGGTGATCTATATGGCTTCATTCTTGTCACATGTACTATTTGTCTCTTTTTCCTTTTTCCCTCTGCAGTTTCGATGACTTCGTAGTTTACTGGTGATGTTTGTCGCAGTATTTGGTAAGGACCGATGTATCTTCTTTGTAGTTTGTCCGCTCTTCCTACTTTCCTTATTGGTGTCCAAATCAGTACCAGATCATTGATGGCATATTTAACTTCTCTGTGAGTTTTATCATATAACTTTTTGGATTTATTCTGTCTGGCTATTGTTTTAGAGGTGGATATTTCTTTTGCATCTTCTATTATTTCTAATAGGTTCGATACATATTCGTCATAGTCTTTGTGCTTAGAGAGCTCTGGCATATCAAAAGTCGAATCTAAGAAGGTCAATGGCTCTCGTCCGTGGATTAGGAAGTATGGTGAATAGCCGGTAGTATCCTGTATGGACGAGTTATAGGCGAAAGTTACGAATGGAAGTATCTCGTCCCAATTCTGATGTCTCTCGTCGATATACATGGCCATCATATCAGGGTTGCATTTTTTTAAGATAATCATTTCTATTTCATATTCTTTCTTATTGATTTTAAATTTAACTCTTGACTTCCCTATTGCATTGAGTTTTTGATTATCTGCTGATTTTAATTTTAGATTTTTATCGGGTATGAATTTTAATTCGAGCTTCTTAACAAGTTCCTCATCAATGCAACTGACCATTGCTCCGGTGTCTATCAGTCCTTCTATTGGCATTCCTTTTATTACAATGCGAATGGTTTTGTTTTTCTGAAGATTTACAATTAAATTTATTCTATCACCGGAGAGTTGCGATCCTTTTGACTTAATTAGTTTTTTGAAGCTACCCCTAGAGTAGGGAAGTCTTCCTCACTATGAATGTCGAAATCTGGATCCTCTCGCTCCCTATCCTCGATGCCTCTACAATTCTTTAGGTATTCCTCATGTGGTGAATTTGGTTCGTCTATAGACCTCGTATATTGTCTTCGGATAGGTCTGATATTGTAGTTTTGGTGTTGGGGCTTATACGGGCAATACCTCGAAATATGTCCTTGTTCCGAGCAGTTCCAACAGATTCTTTTGTCAACCTGATACTGTCTTCGATAATAAGTATTAGGACGTGTGGATCTTTGCTCTTTGTTGCGATTTTGTTGAGGTGGGGGTGAATTTCGCAGATTAACGCCACTTGTTCCTGCTCTAGTTTCAATTATTCTTTTTCCCTCGAATTTACTCGGAATTATATTTTGCCTTCCATAGTCAGTTGGGCGCTCGTTCGATATTTGGGGTTTCTCGTTTGAAGGTCGTGCTGAACCTCTATAGTTGTTATAATTATATTTTCTTGTTTGAAATGGTTGGATAGGATTAGATCTTTGTCTGCAGCTTCTTCTCTGTTCGAAGTCAACCAGATGTTGATCAATGCGTCTTGCTAGTTCCAAGAATTCTTTAACTGTACTGCAAGGTGTCATTAATACGACGAGCGAGAGATATTTGTTCAGACCAGTTTTCATATAATAAAGTTTATCCTCAGCGGACATTTTAGAGTTTACCTTGTTGCACAAGTTGAGTACATCTTCAGCGTATCTTAGAGTAGATTCATTATATCCTTGTACTCTATTCTGGAGCTCCATGATTAATTTAAATTTTGTCGTATCTGCAATCTTAAAGTCTTGCATCAGTGTTTTCTTAAAGGTTGTCCAATTTGAAAATATTTGGGGGGTGTTTAGCTTTGCCCATTTTTTTGCAGGACCTTTCAGGTAACTTCTGGCATATGCCAGCATCACGTCCTCGGGCCATCGCTGCTGTCTTGCTAAAAGCTCGAGTTCTTCTAGCCACTCTGCTGGGTCCTCTTCAGAATACCCTCCGAAAAATTCTAGGCTTGGAGGTGGTGGCTGACAGAAAAAGACGTTGTTATTCCACGAGGCGGCATCTTCAGGATCAATGCGTCTTGTTGGCGAGGCGCTAAAAGATCTAACTGGTGGCAGGCCTTGAGTTCGCCTGCTTCTTCTTGGGTTGGAAACAGCATCTCCACCAGTGTTGCGCTGGCGGCCTGATGTACTGGGAAGAAACATTCGTGAAGTCTTTTTAACGTTTAAATAATCTTTAATTAGAAAGTATAATAATTGAACGATAGGAAATTATAGTAAATAATTATACAAAGCTAAATGATGTAAAAATAATTATACATGAAATTAGAAATAAGTTTTAGAAAAGTTATCGTTAAGTCCACGGGAAAAGATGTAGCCAAAACAAAAAGGGTTCGAACAGTGCCACGTGAGCACCCGCCTCGAGCCGCGCTCCTCTCTCCTAACATTATTAGAAAAGAAAACATTCAAGCGCGAAAATTACTTTTACACATAAATTCTTATATATATATGTGGCGCGTTATTTCCCTAAAATTAATTTATGGCAAACTGGCTTTGTCTTTTTTGTCTGCGGAAGAGCATTGCTCGATGCAAATATTTATATGTAATTCTACTGTCCTTAAAGCTTATGTCCATAGTTTACTCAAATAACATTTCTAAGATTCCACCCTTCAGTGCTGCGTATATAAGCAGAATCGTCCAATACAGTATTAGAGCTCTAAGAAGCGGTCTGGTAAATTAAAATCGTGAAACCGCTGGGAAGGTTCACCAATGATGAGCTAAGCCCTCCCAATATTTTTTAAAATCACAATGAGGACAGTAGAAGTTTGTTTTATGTGTAAAAGAAACTTTCCTGCTTCAATGTTTTTTATTATTATTTAACTTTTGGTATAAAATTGTCCTCTCTGGCTTCAAATATACATTAGAACAATCCATTTTGTGCATTACTCTAGTACAAAACGTAAAGGTGGTAATGAAGAATTAGTCACAACACCAGTTATAGAAAAATCAGACAAATTCAATCTGTATACCATGGTTTCGGGCTATGGCCTTCATTAGTACAGGGGCAGCTTCGATTTATAACATCCTACAAAAGGATGATGTGCTAATGAGGGTCATAACCCGAAACCATGGCCTTCATCAGTACAGGGGCAGCTTCGATTTATAACATCCTACAAGAGGATGATGTGCTAATGAGGGTCATAACCCGAAACCATGGCCTTCATCAGTACAGGGGCAGCTTCGATTTATAACATCCTACAAGAGGATGATGTGCTAATGAGGGTCTTAACCCGAAACCATGGCCTTCATCAGTACAGGGGCAGCTTCGATTTATAACATCCTACAAGAGGATGATGTGCTAATGAGGGTCATAACCCGAAACCATAGCCTTCATCAGTACAGGGGCGGCTTCGATTTATAACATCCTACAAGAGGATGATGTGCTAATGAGGGTCATAACCCGAAACCATGGTATACACAAGTTGGCTTTTTGTCTGAATTAAAAGAAAAAATGCAGTGATGTGTGTGTCCCTAATTCTTTTTATCGCCATTAGTAAATTTTCTACTGGGATGATAAACATAATGCATCGATCTAATATATAATAAATGGAAGAGTTGCCTCTTATTTTTTTGGTACATAAATATCATTCTCCCACAACTTTAAGTTTTATAAATAACAAAATATATACATATCCAGACCGTGAACATGAGCTTTTTAGATATCAGAGCGTCATCCATTGTAACAGAAGTCAACTGAAAGTTGATTCAGGTTTGTTCCATAATATTTGGCCAACCGATTTCTTGATAAATAAAGAAAAGCCAACCACGTACGCGTATCTAGCCACTCATTTTCTAAACTTGCTTCTAACGACCCTTTAATATCAAATTTGAAAATTATCAAAATTACGTTGATTTGATTCACTTACTGAAATAAAAGGAAATGCAAAATATATTTGAGAAACTTGATAGAAGAGGAATATCAGAGGTGTTTTGATATCTGTGAAGAAAATTGGAACAAGAGAGAGAGTGTATTGAAGGTTTTAGTGATTATTTACGAAAAGAAAATTGAATAAAATTTTATTATGCTATCAATATATGAAAAATATATATTTTTTATATTATTAGCATATCTGGAAATTACCGATAACAATTTTTGTAGTTTCTATATAGAAATACAAAATAAGCAATTAATAACTCGAACTCAATAAAAACAAAAAGTACTTATTAACTCCCAAAAATGAACCAGAAAATAAAACCAAATCGATTTGAAAAGATTGATATTTTCTTCAATATATACTATCTTTATGTAAGAGTCAATTCAGATAATGACAATTTAGGATAATTAGACTTTCTTCTATGCATGTAAAATATTCTTTGACAATTTAAATGTGAATTTAAAAGAGAAGGGTAAAGAAAAAGTTCAAATCAACATAAGCATTGTTTTCCGTGTAGATTGTCATTCCAAACTTCCCAAAATGTCATGTAAATAGACTTTTCAAAACGCTAGAATTTGCAGAGATTTGCGTGATTAGTTCAAACCTTTGCAGACGATAATTTTACGGTGCGCGGGAAACATTTCAAATAATCGTTTGGTTTTATTTCCCCCGCTAGATTTATTAGTTTTTTCACTCTTTTCCTGACCCATTTTGGCTTTTATTGCGATATTATTTCCTATGGTAGATATTTTTATTCCGCAATCATTTTTATAGTCTTATATTAAAGAATATATATTAAGTACTTTATAACTTTATATATATATATATATATATATAAATATATATTTAGAGTGAAATTGATAATTTAGTTGAATATCTCAAACTTATATAAATATCATTTATATATACATACGATGTCTATCAGTTCGTCTGTCTGTGATGCACGATTTCAAATCGGAAAATTCTGGGAGTTGAGACTTGATTTGTTCAGCGATTGTTCATGACCTAAAAGGAGGAATAAATTCAAATTTTGGGTTTATCTCAAACCAATGTTTGAATTACAAGCAACACTGGCAAATAAATCAATATAAATATTAATTTCTTTGCTATAATTAAGTAATATACTTCAAATATCATCACCAACATAGATATATATTTATAATCATTATCTAATGATTGATCTAACTCATGGACAAATCTCAAGGAAATGTAAAAACTTTGATGTCGCCTGTTATCTGTTTTATTTGAAGAGATTGAGGCAATTTTGTTCACACTTGGTTATCTAGTATGTCTACAATAAAGGTCACTGTAATATCTTTCAGAGTTATTGTCTGAATCCTGACATTCATGCTAAAAGATATAACTTCGTTAAGTTTTGTCCATGAGTGTATCTTTCAGAGTTATTGTCTGAATCCCGATATACATGCGAAAAGGTATAACTTCCTTAAGTTTTGTCCATGAGTGTATCTTTCAGAGTTATTGTCTGAATCCTGACATTCATGCTAAAAGTATAACTTCCTTAAGTTTTGTCCATGAATGTTTAACTATCTCTACTAAATATTCACAAGTCTTCAAAAATATAAAATATTATTGCTTCAAAATAAGCTAGAATATACGTTAGGTAATTACTCATATTTTAATCTATCGGAGACAATGGTTCTATTATTTAAAACATTGACCCAATTAGAATTTTTCCAAATAATAGAATTATGATCGCGAGTGATCAAGTTAAAAATGCTGAAATAATCAACTCTATATATAAAAACGCTTTATATGATTTAAATAAAATGAGGATATAGAATGGCTGATATCATCATAAAAAAGAAATTGATAGAAAAGATTAAAAATTATATGGGAAGCACTATAATCTTCATAATTATTTTTTCCCATTTATATATACATTAATATTTTTATTTATCTGACATATCTGAAGCGATATCCCAGCTTGGTATACTTAAAAACCCTGTATGCATTCCCAAAAGCGTTAAGTGTTAGGCAGGTGAAGTTATATTCCCCTAAGACCTTTGGCGTATAGCCATTAGAAATATTGAAAAAATATATATATATAAACATTAAGTAGAGTTAAACATCTATTGGTGCAACATCCATATCGGACTTACTTCATTTTTATTAAGGTGAAACTTTAATAAGGCTTAGAATTGGTTGACATTCTCTAGTTTATAATATCAATAATATAAATACGAGAGAAATATATATTTAAAGTTAAAAAAAGAAAAAAAGGCATCTCCTTATCGGGCTACTGAGAGTTACTAATGGCTTGCGCCATCTATCGGAATAAATATCAACTATATGTTGATTTTTTAAAGGATTACAGAATTGGCCAAATACCCATTCTTGATTAATCAAGATAAGCTAAACACGTACGCGTTTCGAGTTGTTGACCCTCGTCAGCGTGGTGCAAGCTGTATCTCAACGACCAAAAATCTGGTGATACAGGCATCCTGAAAAATCATGAAACGGGTAGTTAAGGCCAGAATTGCCTGAGAACGCGAAACAATTAATTTATGAACTTTATCCCAGTACAATATCACATTTGTGCTACCTTTTCATGTTTAAAGTTATATATTTAATATATTATAATGTTTATATACATATAATTACCAAATTTTAATCTTTTGATTACCATATTACGACGAAGGGGTTGGCAAAAAACTTTTAAATTTTAAAATCACTTATATTTGATTACCTTTAAAAAGCTTTAAAATAATCACAAATATAAGTGATTTCAAAATTGAAAATTGATGAATTTTAAAATAAAAAAATAAAAAATAGTTTCACCTCTTTTATTTGATAAGCAAGTGATTTCGCTTGATGGGGTTTGAATATTATTATTATTGCCACGTGGTAAATTAGGGAAGACAAACTTCAGGATGAGACAGCAATTTATTTAAGGCAAGAACAAACTGAATGATAAAATAAGATAAGCTATGAGGGAAGTTTACAGAGTAGCAAAATATAGACAAAAAAATAATACTCTGTTAAAAAAACTTTGTTACATTATAATAAAAGTATATATACTTGTATATATATTTTTAAAAACACAATGAACAGATGGATTACTCTAAATACTTTAATTTTCATGTGAAATGAAGGGAAGATTTTAAAATGCTAATTAATGAAAGTTTGGTTATAAATTATGACATTTTCTTAAGCTCTCTGTTCATTAGGAGAAAATAGCCGCCAGGGGCGTGGTTGCCTAGACTATGACGTCATAGGTTTATGACGCATGCGCCCTTCTCTCTTCCAATCCCATACATTTTTTTTTTTGCATTTATTATAAAAAAAAATCGTAACAGGGAAAAAATATTTTTGTTTTGTAAATTATTTTTGTTAATATCTCTCCCCTAAGAAAAATAGAAACATTGAAGATGTAGATTTATTGAAAGATGCAGATACACTCACACAAAAAGCCTTTATTAAGACCTCATTGGTCTTACACAGATTCTTCAGAGTGTAGACAACAATGATCAGGATCAGTGGGATTTTACGTGTACAAAATTGCATGAAACGTAGTAAAAAGCATGGTCTAACAAAAGATGCTGATTTATGGATAAATAGAATTTCCCAACCCCGAGATTTTTAAAAGACTTCCTTCCAAAATCCTATCCTAGAGCCTCAAAGTGGCGGGAGGGTGTAAACACAGGACGTCGGAAGTTTACCTCCTGGTAGGGCCACCCTGTACCCGGCTAATGTATCAATTGTCTGTTCTCCATAGGAGCGGCTCTATGTCAGGAGATCAAAAGTCACACTGAGTGGTACTTCCAGGTCTTCAGACCAACAGCACCCCTCTTTCCTTCTCCATGATGTCTAACATTTTAAAAAGACTAGAATGTAATCATATCCAAACAATTTCTGATAGAAGATTATGCCAATAAATAACGCGCCATCTATATTGTAGCGTAGAAATCAAGTTTTTGTATATCTGGAGATGGGAAAGTATTTATTGATGACGTCGCCACGACCAGTCGACAATTATTAACAAACCAACCAAACTATATACAGCTAGAGGATATCGAGCAAGCAAGCTAGGCAACTAAATGGTAATTTTACAAATAATAATTCTGTTTCTAAATATTTTCATTGAATAATTAAATTAAATAATTAATTATTACTTCGCCACAATATATAGCAAATGTAAACATTAAAGCATGAATGTTTATTTTATACATAAAACGAACTTTACCGTCTGTCACCGAGACACAGCCGATATTTTCCGGCGACTATAGCATTAGGGAACAAACTGACGGTCGCCTCTTTTATTTTCACTTGGATGATAAACAACTTCCCCAACTCCTAGGTTTCGGTTTCTGCAGGAATCTTGCTGCAAGCCTCGCGTCTCCATCACCATGATGCAACATTCTCTCTTGGGATCTCAGGACGTCAACACCCTGTAAGTTTGCCCCACTCTTTTTCTTATATTTTGTGTATTTTAAACATATGCTTAATTAGAATCATTTTAATTTGAGGGGGGTCGATGGAAGGATAGTGTAAACCATTGGTTTTTGACCGCTAAGACCCGGGTTTGATTCCCGCATTGCGCACTTTTTTTTTCTGATTTAAAAAAGTTCAAATGGCCCCCGATTCTTGCAAAAGTCCAACCACACCAGCGAGTGCTAGTAACCAAACGGGGATTTGGCACATTTTAAAGTGCAATGTCGAACTGCTTTTCACACGTGTAGACATGTGGTGCACTTACAATAAAAGCAGTCGCCTACTTCTACCCACCAAGATTTTTGTAAATTGTATTTGTTTCATTGTTTTTTTTTCTGGTTTCAATTGTTTCTGTGAAATAGTTCTCTGATTTTGGTGTTGTTGCCTGACGCAAGCATCCTTTGTGGGAATATCGCGTCTGATTTGATAATAAATAAATAATGATTATCATGGCCTGTACCACGAGTACTAGGGATAAGCAAAAAATATATTTTTTTCATTCGGAAGAGATTGTTCTCGTAAGCCCTTTAGTCAATACACGTTCAACGGCAGTTTTGTTCCTTGACACCGTCCTTACTCCTTTTCATCGCAGTAAGGACAGTAGATGCTTGTTTTATGTGTCAAAGAATCATTCGTGCTTTGATGTTTACATTTCCTATATATATAAGATGATACTATTTGGGTGTCATGTGGTAAGAAATGACAGTCAAATACCGACGTTATTGTCATTACAATTACAAAGGGAGAATAAAGAGAATACATAGAAAGTCAGAAAACTACATATGGATAAACAACATCAAGATATCACTGTTTATGATAACTGCAAATATATTTATTTGCATATACAAAATATAAAGCCTGCAATACCATATACGCACAGAAGCAATACGATAGCAATTAAAAATTTCAATTATGATGATAAATAAATAACAAGTCAATGACAACAATACTCTGTGGTCAATACACAACAGTATTGTAAATATAGAGGCTTCTTCTGGTCGGAATTCATAGTTCTTCAAATTCAAGATACTTCGGCCAGTAAATATGACGAGGACAAAAGATTTTTGTCGAAACGTCGAGACAATAAAAAAAATATTTAGTTAGTTTATTTAGAAATATCTTTAATTTAAATAACACAACAAATAATCACAAGAAAGACTAACAATATAAACTAGCACCTAACATGCTATGTAACAACATGCTAACAATATAAACTAGCACCTACCACACAAGGAACAGACAGAACACTATTTCAACTTACAACTGCCAAGACAGATATAAACTACTTCATACTACATCTATATGTAGGCATATCCCAGTAATAACAGGAATTTATTTATAAAAATACTTTTCAAACACACTTTAGTAAATCATAAAGTACTCGTCATTAACAGTAATTATTTTTTCTAATTGCTTATTCTATTTGTAAGATTCTCTCGAAGTCGCTTTATTCATATTCATAAATGGCGAAACCGCTGGGAGAGTTCACCATTGATGAGCCAGGCCCTCACATTAATTTTTACATTGCAGTAAGGGCAGTAGAAATTGTATAATTTAAAAATGAATCTTACGCGTCTATAATAGTTTCGATTTTTCTTAACAGATGGCGCGCTAGTGCATCATAATATAAATGTATTTGTTTACACACTGAAACCTTTAGGTTCGCCTTTAGAATTTATTCTAAATTCACACACAATCTTTTCAAATATGTTTTATATTTAATTTTAACTCCTATAACAAATTTTTCATCTATGTAAATAAAATTGATATTGTTGCACTCTTGCTTTATAAGGGGCACCAAAATAACAATAAACTTTTTAAAAGCTTTTATTTAACTTGCCTATCTGTCTGTCTGTCTGGATGTCTGTCGCCAAATCTTGTAATCAATATTTTTATTAATATACTTATAGGGCACCTAGAAATATGAAATTTGGTACACATGTTCAAACCTGATGACAATGCTAGCTGACCAATTTTCAGACTTCTGGGTTGTCAGGTTGGCCAAGAACGGACAAATTTCCAAATTTCCTTTCAAATTTTGTATATTAAATTTTAATATGCTTCCAGACCATATAGAATAATGAAACTCACAATACTCGCTCAGTCCAATTAATAATTGACAGATAGACAGACATACATTCATTTTTATATATATAGATTAGCAGTATTTAAACGTAACAGTAATAAAATGTTGATTTTAATATATGTAAATAGAGTCTCTTAAGAAAGAGACCACCTAAAAAATGACTCAACTTGTTTCTCCTGTAGGTGGTCTCTCATTGGAGATTCTAATTGATATTAAAGAATCTCTAATAGACCTTTAATAAGAGACTGCCTCTTGGAGAGACGGGTTAAGCTACGATTTTAGGCATCCTCTCAATGGAAGCTCTACTGTATCTACTTTTTCACACTGTTTGGCTTAATAAATGCCATTTTAACCATTTTGAATGTGTATCAATCCAGTCTATTTTTTGATATTTTATAGGCAAAATGACTTGATTTTAATTCATAGGGAATTCTTAACTTTTTTTTTTGTCTTCATTCAGCTTACTTTCTATTATATTTTAAGCCATTGTTCTCCATTATACATATTTAATAACGTATACACTGTTTTACTTTCAAAAATGTCATTAATAATTTGAATACAGACACATTGAAAACCTTCTTAATAATGATGATAATTTTTAATAAAAAATTTTATGGAATTTGGGAAATAAAACGAAAAGAAAAAAAGGAAATCTGACAAAAATAGCTTTATAACTTTCCACAAAGTTCTAAATGGTCAAATATAGCAAGTGGCTATATAAATAAAGTTATACACAAAGATAAAATATAGATTTTAAAATTTTTTTTTTTTACTTAATTTTAATGCATTGTAAATTATTCATCTTCAGGGTCATTGGTAGTTATGTGGAAAATTTGGTGACATTTGGTTAAGTAGTTTCTGAGTTTATCGATAAACAGTCAAACAAATTTTGATTTTTATAAATATAAAGATAATACAGAGATAATAAATCAGAGTGCTGAAAATATAACAGATTAATTGATATTTATCCTTATTTTTTCAAAAAAAAAAAAGGTTTTTCAAACTAATAATTAGATAGAAACCTTTTCTGGTAGTATATTAAACAATTTCTTAAAGTTAAAGTGCGATGAAATGGGTAGTTTGGTATGGCATAAAGAAGGGGCATATAATCATTTTTTTCTATATGCATGATAATATTTAGAGCAGATTGTTGAATTATAACAGATAAATTAGAATATTCATCTTGATTATTTTTAGGCGAAAAGTTATTACAAAAACTTTATTTGCTAGAGACCTTTCTAGTACTATACTAAATAACTTCCCAAAGTTTCATGGCGTTCCAATGAGTGGTTTGGTCAGGCATAAAGGACAGACACACCACACACAAACACTCGGGCGTGCGGCCACGCTTTCGCGAGCTCCGCCGTTTTCGCCTCTGGCGATGTGGATGTGAATGTACCCGCTCAAAGTTTAGTTAGTTCATCAAGGTGTAATAGTTATAATGACGTTGTGTGGTGGACTTTGATAGTTAACGACGCGGGTAATTATGGCCAGCGAGTTTTCTAAGGTAATAGTAGGTAGTTGTGTGTTTTAGTTAGTGTTCTCTCTCCAGTACCGAAATATAATTAAACTGAGAGAGTTTATTTAAATTATATTTTAAATATATATATATAAGGTGAAACTTCGCCACTTGTGCATCACATGGATGATTTGTTTACAGGGTTTGAATCCCGAGGAAGATATGCGAACAGCCTCATCGAAATATTGGGAGTTATAATAAATATTTTGATCCAAAATAAGCGTTAATCATTCAATATATATATATTGTTTTTCTCTCTATATTAAAACGACTTAAAATGGTTTTATTCGGTGTTGATTTTATTCATATACCAGAAAAATGACTAGATTTTCCTCAGAATTTGCCCGAGTGAATGTTTTCCCAACAAATACACTCATTGACAAAACTTGAAGAAGTAGAAAGTCTTTGATATCGCCGGTCGTTAATATTTTTAAGGAGACAGAGGAAATTTTGTTCACACTTGGTTGGTTATCTCGTGTGTCTTCAATAAAGGTCACTGTAATATCTTTAAGAGTTATTGTCTGAATCCCGATATACATGATAAAAGGTACAACTTCCTTAAGTTTTGTCCATGAGTGTATCTTTCAGAGTTATTGTCTGAATCCCGATATACATGATAAAAGGTACAACTTCCTTAAGTTTTGTCCATGAGTGTGTTGTTTTAACGATGGTTTATTATTTTCTCTCATTATAAAATATAATATTATCATAGTGATTTTTTGATCCCTGAACATAGGAATATGTCAGTGTGTTATCGAGGTATAATCGTTATATTTCATGCTTTAAATTATGACAGCTAATCATTCTAGATTCAACCTCATTTATAAAAGGAAGTTTTACTTCGACCAAAATAAACGCTAAAACTAGGCGCCATCTATTGACTGTCTCCGCAGACTAGCGAACTCGGATTGGTGATAAAGTCACTATACCAGCTTTGGAAAATTGAAAGCTTTTTTACCGACCATCTAGTCATCTAATTTGTAGAGACGGTCACTCGATGGCGCTTAGTTTAAACATTTATTTTGACATCAATATTCTCCCAACCAAGCATTTTTATTTACATATAATTTCTATAGGCCAATATACCGCGCCTTCTATATATTAGAAAAGAAAACATTCAAGCGCGAAAATTACTTTTACACATAAATTCTTATATATATATATGTGGCGCGTTATTTCCCTAAAATTAATTTATGGCAAACTGGCTTTGTCTTTTTTGTCTGCGGAAGAGCATTGCTCGATGCAAATATTTATATGTAATTCTACTGTCCTTAAAGCTTATGTCCATAGTTTACTCAAATAACATTTCTAAGATTCCACCCTTCAGTGCTGCGTATATAAGCAGAATCGTCCAATACAGTATTAGAGTTCTAAGAAGCGGTCTGGTAAATTAAAATGGCGAAACCGCTGGGAAGGTTCACCAATGATGAGCTAAGCCCTCCCAATATTTTTTAAAATCACAATGAGGACAGTAGAAGTTTGTTTTATGTGTAAAAGAAACTTTCCTGCTTCAATGTTTTTTATTATTATTTAACTTTTGGTCTTAAAATTGTCCTCTCTGGCTTCAAATATACATTAGAACAATCCATTTTGTGAATTACTCTAGTACAAAACGTAAAGGTGGTAATGAAGAATTAGTCACAACACCAGTTATAGAATAATCTGACAAATTCAATCTGTATACCATGGTTTCGGGCTATGGCCTTCATCAGTACAGGGGCAGCTTCGATTTATAACATCCTACAAGAGTATGATGTGCTAATGAGGGTCATAACCCGAAACCATGGCCTTCATCAGTACAGGGGCAGCTTCGATTTATAACATCCTACAAGAGTATGATGTGCTAATGAGGGTCATAACCCGAAACCATGGCCTTCATCAGTACAGGGGCAGCTTCGATTTATAACATCCTACAAGAGGATGATGTGCTAATGAGGGTCATAACCCGAAACCATGGCCTTCATTAGTACAGGGGCAGCTTCGATTTATAACATCCTACAAGAGGATGATGTGCTAATGAGGGTCATAACCCGAAACCATGGCCTTCATCAGTACAGGGGCAGCTTCGATTTATAACATCCTACAAGAGGATGATGTGCTAATGAGGGTCATAACCCGAAACCATGGCCTTCATTAGTACAGGGGCAGCTTCGATTTATAACATCCTACAAGAGGATGATGTGCTAATGAGGGTCATAACCCGAAACCATGGTATACACAAGTTGGCTTTTTGTCTGAATTAAAAGAAAAAATGCAGTGATGTGTGTGTCCCTAATTCTTTTTATCGCCATTAGTAAATTTTCTACTGGGATGATAAACATAATGCATCGATCTAATATATAATAAATGGAAGAGTTGCCTCTTATTTTTTGGTACATAAATATCATTCTCCCACAACTTTAAGTTTTATAAATAACAAAATATATACATATCCAGACCGTGAACATGAGCTTTTTAGATATCAGAGCGTCATCCAGTGTAACAGAAGTCAACTGAAAGTTGATTCAGGTTTGTTCCATAATATTTGGCCAACCGATTTCTTGATAAATAAAGAAAAGCCAACCACGTACGCGTATCTAGCCACTCATTTTCTAAACTTGCTTCTAACGACCCTTTAATATCAAATTTGAAAATTATCAAAATTACGTTGATTTGATTCACTTACTGAAATAAAAGGAAATGCAAAATATATTTGAGAAACTTGATAGAAGAGGAATATCAGAGGTGTTTTGTTATCTGTGAAGAAAATTGGAACAAGAGAGAGAGTGTATTGAAGGTTTTAGTGATTATTTACGAAAAGAAAATTGAATAAAATTTTATTATGCTATCAATATATGAAAAATATATATATTTTATATTATTAGCATATCTGGAAATTACCGATAACAATTTTTGTAGTTTCTATATAGAAATACAAAATAAGCAATTAATAACTCGAACTCAATAAAAACAAAAAGTACTTATTAACTCCCAAAAATGAACCAGAAAATAAAACCAAATCGATTTGAAAAGATTGATATTTTCTTCAATATATACTATCTTTATGTAAGAGTCAATTCAGATAATGACAATTTAGGATAATTAGACTTTCTTCTATGCATGTAAAATATTCTTTGACAATTTAAATGTGAATTTAAAAGAGAAGGGTAAAGAAAAAGTTCAAATCAACATAAGCATTGTTTTCCGTGTAGATTGTCATTCCAAACTTCCCAAAAATGTCATGTAAATAGACTTTTCAAAACGCTAGAATTTGCAGCGATTTGCGTGATTAGTTCAAACCTTTGCAGACGATAATTTTACGGTGCGCGGGAAACATTTCAAATAATCGTTTGGTTTTATTTCCCCCGCTAGATTTATTAGTTTTTTCACTCTTTTCCTGACCCATTTTGGCTTTTATTGCGATATTATTTCCTATGGTAGATATTTTTATTCCGCAATCATTTTTATAGTCTTATATTAAAGAATATATATTAACTTTATATATATATATAAATATATATTTAGAGTGAAATTGATAATTTAGTTGAATATCTCAAACTTATATAAATATCATTTATATATACATACGATGTCTATCAGTTCGTCTGTCTGTGATGCACGATTTCAAATCGGAAAATTCTGGGAGTTGAGACTTGATTTGTTCAGCGATTGTTCATGACCTAAAAGGAGGAATAAATTCAAATTTTGGGTTTATCTCAAACCAATGTTTGAATTACAAGCAACACTGGCAAATAAATCAATATAAATATTAATTTCTTTGCTATAATTAAGTAATATACTTCAAATATCATCACCATCATAGATATATATTTATAATCATTATCTAATGATTGATCTAACTCATGGACAAATCTCAAGGAAATGTAAAAACTTTGATGTCGCCTGTTATCTGTTTTATTTGAAGAGATTGAGGCAATTTTGTTCACACTTGGTTATCTAGTATGTCTACAATAAAGGTCACTGTAATATCTTTCAGAGTTATTGTCTGAATCCTGACATTCATGCTAAAAGATATAACTTCGTTAAGTTTTGTCCATGCGTGTATCTTTCAGAGTTATTGTCTGAATCCCGATATACATGCGAAAAGGTATAACTTCCTTAAGTTTTGTCCATGAGTGTATCTTTCAGAGTTATTGTCTGAATCCTGACATTCATGCTAAAAGGTATAACTTCCTTAAGTTTTGTCCATGAATGTTTAACTATCTCTACTAAATATTCACAAGTCTTCAAAAATATAAAATATTATTGCTTCAAAATAAGCTAGAATATACGTTAGGTAATTACTCATATTTTAATCTATCGGAGACAATGGTTCTATTATTTAAAACATTGACCCAATTAGAATTTTTCCAAATAATAGAATTATGATCGCGAGTGATCAAGTTAAAAATGCTGAAATAATCAACTCTATATATAAAAACGCTTTTATATGATTTAAATAAAATGAGGATATAGAATGGCTGATATCATCATAAAAAAGAAATTGATAGAAAAGATTAAAAATTATATGGGAAGCACTATAATCTTCATAATTATTTTTCCCATTTATATATACATTAATATTTTTATTTATTTGACATATCTGAAGCGATATCCCAGCTTGGTATACTTAAAAACCCTGTATGCATTCCCAAAAGCGTTAAGTGTTAGGCAGGTGAAGTTATATTCCCCTAAGACCTTTGGCGTATAGCCATTAGAAATATTGAAAAAATATATATATAAACATTAAGTAGAGTTAAACATCTATTGGTGCAACATCCATATCGGACTTACTTCATTTTTATTAAGGTGAAACTTTAATAAGGCTTAGAATTGGTTGACATTCTCTAGTTTATAATATCAATAATATAAATACGAGAGAAATATATATTTAATGTTAAAAAAAGAAAAAAAGTCATCTCCTTATCGGGCTACTGAGAGTTACTAATGGCTTGCGCCATCTATCGGAATAAATATCAACTATATGTTGATTTTTTAAAGGATTACAGAATTGGCCAAATACCCATTCTTGATTAATCAAGATAAGCTAAACACGTACGCGTTTCGAGTTGTTGACCCTCGTCAGCGTGGTGCAAGCTGTATCTCAACGACCAAAAATCTGGTGATACAGGCATCCTGAAAAATCATGAAACGGGTAGTTAAGGCCAGAATTGCCTGAGAACGCGAAACAATTAATTTATGAACTTTATCCCAGTACAATATCACATTTGTGCTACCTTTTCATGTTTAAAGTTATATATTTAATATATTATAATGTTTATATACATATAATTACCAAATTTTAATCTTTTGATTACCATATTACGACGAAGGGGTTAGCAAAAAACTTTTAAATTTTAAAATCACTTATATTTGATTACCTTTAAAAAGCTTTAAAATAATCACAAATATAAGTGATTTCAAAATTGAAAATTGATGAATTTTAAAATTAAAAAAAAAAAATAGTTTCACCTCTTTTATTTGATAAGCAAGTGATTTCGCTTGATGGGGTTTGAATATTATTATTATTGCCACGTGGTAAATTAGGGAAGACAAACTTCAGGATGAGACAGCAATTTATTTAAGGCAAGAACAAACTATGAATGATAAAATAAGATAAGCTATGAGGGAAGTTTACAGAGTAGCAAAATATAGACAAAAAAATAATACTCTGTTAAAAAAACTTTGTTACATTATAATAAAAGTATATATACTTGTATATATATTTTTATATATTTTAAAAAACATAATGAACAGATGGATTACTCTAAATACTTTAATTTTCATGTGAAATGAAGGGAAGATTTTAAAATGCTAATTAATGAAAGTTTGGTTATAAATTATGACATTTTCTTAAGCTCTCTGTTCATTAGGAGAAAATAGCCGCCAGGGGCGTGGTTGCCTAGACTATGACGTCATAGGTTTATGACGCATGCGCCCTTCTCTCTTCCAATCCCATACATTTTTTTTTTTTCATTTATTATAAAAAAAAATCGTAACAGGGAAAAAATATTTTTGTTTTGTAAATTATTTTTGTTAATATCTCTCCCCTAAGAAAAATAGAAACATTGAAGATGTAGATTTATTGAAAGATGCAGATACACTCACACAAAAAGCCTTTATTAAGACCTCATTGGTCTTACACAGATTCTCCAGAGTGTAGACAACAATGATCAGGATCAGTGGGATTTTACGTGTACAAAATTGCATGAAACGTAGTAAAAAGCATGGTCTAACAAAAGATGCTGATTTATGGATAAATAGAATTTCCCAACCCCGAGATTTTAAAAAGACTTCCTTCCAAAATCCTATCCTACAGCCTCAAAGTGGCGGGAGGGTGTAAACACAGGACGTCGGGAGTTTAACTCCTGGTAGGGCCACCCTGTACCCGGCTAATGTATCAATTGTCTGTTCTCCATAGGAGCGGCTCCATGTCAGGAGATCAAAAGTCACACTGAGTGGTACTTCCAGGTCTTCAGACCAACAGCACCCCTCTTTCCTTCTCCATGATGTCTAACATTTTAAAAAGACTAGAATGTAATCATATCCAAACAATTTCTGATAGAAGATTATGCCAATAAATAACGCGCCATCTATATTGTAGCGTAGAAATCAAGTTTTTGTATATCTGGAGATGGGAAAGTATTTATTGATGACGTCACCACGACCAGTCGACAATTATTAACAAACTAACTCAACTATCTACAGCTAGAGAATATCGAGCAAGCAAGCTAGGCAACTAAATGGTGATTTTACAAATAATAATTCTGTTTCTAAATATTTTCATTGAATAATTAAATTAAATAATTAATTATTACTTCGCCACAATATATAGCAAATGTAAACATTAAAGCATGAATGTTTATTTTATACATAAAACGAACTTTACCGTCTGTCACCGAGACACAGCCGATATTTTCCGGCGACTATAGCATTAGGGAACAAACTGACGGTCGCCTCTTTTATTTTCACTTGGATGATAAACAACTTTCCCAACTCCTAGGTTTCGGTTTCTGCAGGAATCTTGCTGCAAGCCTCGCGTCTCCACCATGATGCAACATTCTCTCTTGGGATCTCAGGACGTCAACACCCTGTAAGTTTGCCCCACTCTTTTTCTTATATTTTGTGTATTTTAAACATATGCTTAATTAGAATCATTTTAATTTGAGGGGGGTCGATGGAAGGATAGTCTAAACCATTGGGTTTTGACCGCTAAGACCCGGGTTTGATTCCCGCATTGCGCACTTTTTTTCTGATTTAAAAAAAAAGTTCAAATGGCCCCCGATTCTTGCAAAAGTCCAACCACACCAGCGAGTGCTAGTAACCAAACGGGGATTTGGCACATTTTAAAGTGCAATGTCGAACTGCTTTTCACACGTGTAGACATGTGGTGCACTTACAATAAAAGCAGTCGCCTACTTCTACCCACCATGATTTTTGTAAATTGTATTTGTTTCATTGTTTTTTTTTTCAGGTTTCAATTGTTTCTGTGAAATAGTTCTCTGATTTTGGTGTTGTTGCCTGACGCAAGCATCCTTTGTGGGAATATCGCGTCTGATTTGATAATAAATAAATAATGATTATCATGGCCTGTATCACGAGTACTAGGGATAAGCAAAAAATATATTTTTTTTCATTCGAAAGAGATTGTTCTCGTAAGCCCTTTAGTCAATACACGTTCAACGGCAGTTTTGTTCCTTGACACCGTCCTTACTCCTTTTCATCGCAGTAAGGACAGTAGATGCTTGTTTTATGTGTCAAAGAATCATTCGTGCTTTGATGTTTACATTTCCTATATATATAAGATGATACTATTTGGGTGTCATGTGGTAAGAAATGACAGTCAAATACCGACGTTATTGTCATTACAATTACAAAGGGAGAATAAAGAGAATACATAGAAAGTCAGAAAACTACATATGGATAAACAACATCAAGATATCACTGTTTATGATAACTGCAAATATATTTATTTGCATATACAAAATATAAAGCCTGCAATACCATATACGCACAGAAGCAATACGATAGCAATTAAAAATTTCAATGATGATGATAAATAAATAACAAGTCAATGACAACAATACTCTGTGGTCAATACACAACAGTATTGTAAATATAGAGGCTTCTCCTGGTCGGAATTCATAGTTCTTCAAATTCAAGATACTTCGGCCAGTAAATATGACGAGGACAAAAGATTTTTGTCGAAACGTCGAGACAATAAAAAAATATTTAGTTAGTTTATTTAGAAATATCTCTCTCTCTCTTTAATTTAAATAACACAACAAATAATCACAAGAAAGACTAACAATATAAACTAGCACCTAACATGCTATGTAACAACATGCTAACAATATAAACTAGCACCTACCACACAAGGAACAGACAGAACACTATTTCAACTTACAACTGCCAAGACAGATATAAACTACTTCATACTACATCTATATGTAGGCTACCCCAGTAATAACAGGAATTTATTTATAAAAATACTTTTCAAACACACTTTAGTAAATCATAAAGTACTCGTCATTAACAGTAATTATTTTTTCTAATTGCTTATTCTATTTGTAAGATTCTCTCGAAGTCGCTTTATTCATATTCATAAATGGCGAAACCGCTGGGAGGGTTCACCATTGATGAGCCAGGCCCTCACATTAATTTTTACATTGCAGTAAGGGCAGTAGAAATTGTATAATTTAAAAATGAATCTTACGCGTCTATAATAGTTTCGATTTTTCTTAACAGATGGCGCGCTAGTGCATCATAATATAAATGTATTTGTTTACACACTGAAACCTTTAGGTTCGCCTTTAGAATTTATTCTAAATTCACACACAATCTTTTCAAATATGTTTTATATTTAATTTTAACTCCTATAACAAATTTGTCATCTATGTAAATAAAATTGATATTGTTGCACTCTTGCTTTATAAGGGGCACCAAAATAACAATAAACTTTTTAAAAGCTTTTATTTAACTTGCCTATCTGTCTGTCTGTCTGGATGTCTGTCGCCAAATCTTGTAATCAATATTTTTATTAATATACTTATAGGGCACCTAGAAATATGAAATTTGGTACACATGTTCAAACCTGATGACAATGCTAGCTGACCAATTTTCAGACTTCTGGGTTGTCAGGTTGGCCAAGAACGGACAAATTTCCAAATTTCCTTTCAAATTTTGTATATTAAATTTTAATATGCTTCCAGACCATATAGAATAATGAAACTCACAATACTCGCTCAGTCCAATTAATAATTGACAGATAGACAGACATACATTCATTTTTATATATAGAGATTAGCAGTAATTAAACGTAACAGTAATAAAATGTTGATTTTAATATATGTAAATAGAGTCTCTTAAGAAAGAGACCACCTAAAAAATGACTCAACTTGTTTCTCCTGTAGGTGGTCTCTCATTGGAGATTCTAATTGATATTAAAGAATCTCTAATAGACCTTTAATAAGAGACTGCCTCTTGGAGAGACGGGTTAAGCTACGATTTTAGGCATCCTCTCAATGGAAGCTCTACTGTATCTACTTTTTCACACTGTTTGGCTTAATAAATGCCATTTTAACCATTTTGAATGTGTATCAATCCAGTCTATTTTTTGATATTTTATAGGCAAAATCACTTGATTTTAATTCATAGGGAATTCTTAACTTTTTTTTTGTCTTCATTCAGCTTACTTTCTATTATATTTTGAGCCATTGTTCTCCATTATACATATTTAATAACGTATACACTGTTTTACTTTCAAAAATGTCATTAATAATTTGAATACAGACACATTGAAAACCTTCTTAATAATGATGATAATTTTTAATAAAAATTTTAATGGAATTTGGGAAATAAAACGAAAAGAAAAAAAGGAAATCTGACAAAAATAGCTTTATAACTTTCCCCAAAGTTCTAAATGGTCAAATATAGCAAGTGGCTATATAAATAAAGTTATACACAAAGATAAAATATAGATTTTAAAATATTTTTTTTACTTAATTTTAATGCATTGTAAATTATTCATCTTCAGGGTCATTGGTAGTTATGTGGAAAATTTGGTGACATTTGGTTAAGTAGTTTCTGAGTTTATCGATAAACAGTCAAACAAATTTTGATTTTTATAAATATAAAGATAATACAGAGATAATAAATCAGAGTGCTGAAAATATAACAGATTAATTGATATTTATCCTTATTTTTTCAAAAAAAAAAAAAAGGTTTTTCAAACTAATAATTAGATAGAAACCTTTTCTGGTAGTATATTAAACAATTTCTTAAAGTTAAAGTGCGATGAAATGGGTAGTTTGGTATGGCATAAAGAAGGGGCATATAATCATTTTTTTCTATATGCATGATAATATTTAGAGCAGATTGTTGAATTATAACAGATAAATTAGAATATTCATCTTGATTATTTTTAGGCGAAAAGTTATTACAAAAACTTTATTTGCTAGAGACCTTTCCAGTACTATACTAAATAACTTCCCAAAGTTTCATGGCGTTCCAATGAGTGGTTTGGTCAGGCATAAAGGACAGACACACCACACACAAACACACACACATACATTCATTTTTATATATATAGATGATCTGGCTTTGTGTCTTCTACTCGAATGAATGTTTTCTGTTAGAATTTTGTTTCTGCATACTAAAAGTGAACTCGCTTCACCCGTGGTCTCTGATCTTTTGGAATTTTTTCCCTATATAATTTTGTATCTGATTATCAAACATGATACAGCAATATTTTCATTATCATTTTCTGACTAAAAACAACTATTTTTTCTCAATACCTGTCAATTTCAATTTTTCTTGGCTAAAAATGCGACAATGCTGGAGATTGCGAAAGGACTTTTTCAATAAATGTTCAAGACATGCAAGGAATTAGAAATCCAAATATTCAGATTCCTATCTAAAACGTCCTTGGAATTACAAGCAAATAAATGAGAAAACCCAACATATATATTAATTTTATCTGTTATAATTTAGTCATCTTATTCCAATATCATCACGCATATATGTGATGATTTAAGACCATGGAATTGTTGTAAATAGTCTAAATATCCACTACCACATGTTCCACCCCATGACTGTATATAACTTCTTATGTACTGCACATAGAAAGCCTCAACTAACATCAATCTGTACCGCGTAAGAATCTAATAAAGTATTGCAACTGTACAGATAGAAGGAATGGAGAGAGACAGGAGAAAGTTAAGGTTAAAACAAATCAGGTTTAGGACAGAAGTCGAAGCAAGGCCTAGCAAAAGAGGCTTAAAACCAGCCCAACTATAAATAATTTACAAGTCAATACTTCCTGACAGGACAGGGCGTATCTGATATCGCGGAAACCATAAAAGCTAAGAGTAACGCCCCGAATTTCCGGAACAAGACCGGACGTATTCTTCCGTCAAAGAGATAAGCCAGGCCCAATCAGAAGACAATACCTAAGTAGGTCAACCAATAGCCCACTACCACGTGAAAAAGTCCCACCAATTAGGAAAGAATCACCTAAATAGGTCAGCCAATTAGAAAGCAGCAAGGTCGTGGTGTTAAATCGAGGCCCTAGAATTGTCAGTCTTCACTTGGATCCCAACGGTAACACTTGCTCTAAGATCTCTCTCCCTCTCTCCTCATCCCATTCCTTCTTGACGTCAGACGCTTTTAGTGGAATCTCTGTTTGTTTATTTCACCTTTGGCCCAGCTGTGTCGCCTTCCACCACGACTGCACGGTAGAGTTGACATCGAGGTTCGTCTAGCATCAGGTAACACTGGTCCCAGAGGTCCCAAGATATCACAGACTCCCCCGTACCGAAGAGTCGACAGGATAGTGGACGCCAAGGTACAAGTAAGCAAGTAGACCACTGTCTGTACAGAAAGATGGAACAGGGAAGAGAGGAGGATTCAAAGGAGCCCATGAAGTCCGATCCCGACTACGAAAGTGGCGAAAACCCCACTTTTTCGAAGAAAGAAAACACTCTCGGTAAGACGCAGGAAATCGCCCCGGCCAGGAAGACGTCACACCCCCGCCGCCGGTGTCAGATGTCCTAGGGAGGTTGACGACGACGCGACATCAGCTTTCTGCCGTGACCGGACATCGCGAGAGATGGAATCGCTACGATGGTTCGTACGAGGCGCAGAGCTTCTTCACCAACTACGACGCCCAAGCAGATCGGGCCCAACTACAATACTCTACAAGTCTGAAAAAGCCACCAGACCTCCTGCAAGCGCCCCTCCGAGTTACCAACACGCGAGCGTATGTTACCTGCTCCCCCGACCATCTCTAAACCACGAGCCCAGCGAAGACAATGAACTCTGACTGTCCCAAAAAGCCGCCAACCACGGCACAAGACCAGGACTGTCCCGACATACAAGACAGCACAACAGTAGGTTCCTCCATACATAACTTTTGTTGAACTATTGCTCGTTCGAGCTGAACACACTGTCCAATAATGTAAACCTACTCTACTAATTGATTCAGGAGCATCTATCGCTATAATTAGGCAGAATACTTTAAAATAATAGAAATCAGTTTGTAAAAGAAAAATGCCTGTCCATCCATTTAACTTAACTATTAACGCCATAGCTAACAATATTGTCACCATAGATTATATCTTTTTGAACTTAAAAATAAGTAACATCACGCGGAATCTAAAATTCCATATCATCGATACACCTTTGCCTTTTGGCATTTTATTCCTTAATTCCATAAAAAGATTTCTACTAATTATAAACTGTCCTCAGCTACTCCTGTATCAAGATAATGTACTTCTACCAACTACATTGTACCAATTCACTTCGTGCAAGCAACACGTGTCCCATGGACAGGTTAATACAACTGTCCCATTTACTAAATTTTTCCCTTCTGGAACAGGTTGCTCACACGTGGTGAACTCCAACACTCTTATTTAACCTCATTATAATGTTCCTAATCCCATTTTCAACGCCCCTATGTCCTTTTCTTTCATATCTTTGGACAGAAGTAACTTAAATCACAGCCTTCCAAAACTATTCCAATCGTTAAATTCCCACATAACTACACTCCCTCGTACCTTCCTTTTACACGCATAGTTAAATATCGACAAATCTCTCTCAACAAAATATACAACACCCTCTCACATCACTTTTTCTAATTAACAAATTTTTAATGCGCGACTTCACACCCAAATCAATTTCGAGCCACACAAGCTTCATCACGTCGCCCTACTAAACACACACACAAAAAAAAAATCACATTAAACGTGTCATATCCACTAACAATATAAAAATTATCGATATGTTCGTACAACCAACAACCATGACTTTAGTAAATTTGTTATTCTTAGTGTAACAGGTTAGATTTTGTACAAAACAAAGACTTCACGTGATACCTTTTCATTTACAATTTTTTCGCTTCGTGTCACAGCGCCACACCACTAAACTCTTTCAATTTTCAGGCCAAAGACGCCTTCACCACGCCTGTGACACATTTATTTGACCACACATTGTTCACGTCGATAGTCGCAATTTCACTCAATTCTAACCTGATATCATTGAATAACATTTTTACTGAGTCCGCCAAAAAAACCATTCGATTTAATAACAGATACAATATCCGAATTTTCGAAATACAAACACAAATCTAACAAATGCTTGAACACACGGAATAATTCAACCTCTGTATCTCCCTATGTCAATCCCATAACGCTTGTCACCAAACGTGACAAATCAAAACGCTTTTGTGTTTACAATTTTAGAAATAATATCTCCGAACGTAGTTCGAATTAACTTCCAATAAGTTGAAAGAAAGCAAGCAAGCCCCCTCGCTCCCCCCTTGACCTAAATCCGGAATCGCATTAAAAATAGCTTCGCTCCCCTCGCTTCCGCTGTACACGAGCAAACAAACAGCCGACATTTTGTTACGGCCCGTCACCAGGTCTAGATTCTCTCGCCCTCAATTAACTTGTCAACTTAACATCGACACTTAGATCCAAGGACAACATTTTACTTACAAAAATCACACACACACACATAAGTTAAACAAAAAATCGACAACATTAGGACTCGATGAGTTTCACAGTTAGAAACAATGTGATCCACGAGTCGCATCAAACTTAAAACAAATTCGATAAGTTAGAAAAACTTAGGCCAACAAGACCAAAGATATCAATCGAGGACAATTTAAAGCTCTCTCTACCCATCCTAAAAAAAAAAAAAAACAGGTACATTACATTTGGCCTACAACTTTCCATTCTTTCACGATATATAATTTCTATATATAATCTTACTTGCTCTTCCTTCTCGATGAACATTTTGTAAAAATTTTTCATTTTAATATCCTTTATATAATCATTATATAGCTCTTATAATTGTTTTTTTTTTTACGTCAACCAATTAGTTTAGATTATTGTCTTTTTTATTTTTCTTTACCAAAACTTATTTACTTTTGCTTTATGACTCTATTTTATAATCAACTTTATATGTTATCTTTCATATCATATCTAATAATCTCAAGTTTATATTTCATGTTTACATCACTAATTTGCATTTATCATTTTATATTTTTTCTCACTTTATAAATTAGATGTTATTTACATTGTTTCACCTTCCGCTACCATGTCAATGCTATCGAGTATATTATTGCTCATTATTTTTTTTTTCATTTAATATTTTCACTTTCTATTACCCCTTATATACTGCTGTAGTGTGTTAATCTTTGTATCATATCATCACTATTTTTACTTTTTTTTTTAAAGATTACTTTGCATTTAACTTCGCAATTCTATTTTCGATTTTTCAAATCCTTTAACGCTATATGCAAAGCCTTACTTTCGCAATTTCATATCTCAATGATATATTCTTTTATAATCAAACTAAAAATCACGATCTAAAAACAGGGCAATCTTCAATAACCTCTTAAACAACCACTTTAAAGGTTACTTCGTAAGAATTACTAACATTCCTTTTCCGCAGGAACTTTTAACTCCTTCGCAGGCTAGACTTGACCTACTTTGATTTCGTAATTAACAATCTTGACACATCGTCCCCCAGATTTACCTTCTCCCAACTTCTGGCTTGGATACGTGCAAATTGTATTTTTTTTTTTTCAGGGCACTCTCATGCCACACGCTGGCACATTTTTTTTTTTTTTTTTATTTATTTTACTCTTTTTCTCGCTAAGCCCCTGACGACTCTAATTAAAACTTTGATTTCTGGTCACTGATCTTCGCCCTCTTTATCCTGCATGCGTACGTCTTAACGACTAATTACTAAAACCCATAACAATCCCCTTATCTTACTTTTCGATTGTGGTACTGTAACTTTACTAGGTCCTTAAATTTACATGTGAAACATGGCCTAGGTTTTCCGCGCCGTGCACATTAAATGGTTTGGGACTTGAGTCAAAGTGACCTTGCCTCAACCAAGTAATAACTAACCCCTCAACCCTTTCTGACGCCCATCACGAAAAGATCATGATTTACCCATCCAATCATTTATATTTTTACCTATAATCATTATATGTTCTCTATTAAATATTTTATTCATATTTTTATTTTTACTTGTATGTTTAATATTAGTTGTTTATGTTTTATTATCTCTTATGGATATACAGAAATCAACCCCATGTTATATACCAACTCATTTCAATTAATTTTTAAAAAATTACTTCCTTAATCACAGTCTTCCTATTCCGCTCTCTTAAATCCCTCCATATGAACCCTCTCACATCCGGGGCCATCTGTGATGATTTAAGACCATGGAATTGTTGTAAATAGTCTAAATATCCACTACCACATGTTCCACCCCATGACTGTATATAACTTCTTATGTACTGCACATAGAAAGCCTCAACTAACATCAATCTGTACCGCGTAAGAATCTAATAAAGTATTGCAACTGTACAGATAGAAGGAATGGAGAGAGACAGGAGAAAGTTAAGTTTAAAACAAATCAGGTTTAGGACAGAAGTCGAAGCAAGGCCTAGCAAAAGAGGCTTAAAACCAGCCCAACTATAAATAATTTACAAGTCAATACTTCCTGACAGGACAGGGCGTATCTGATATCGCGGAAACCATAAAAGCTAAGAGTAACGCCCCGAATTTCCGGAACAAGACCGGACGTATTCTTCCGTCAAAGAGATAAGCCAGGCCCAATCAGAAGACAATACCTAAGTAGGTCAACCAATAGCCCACTACCACGTGAAAAAGTCCCACCAATTAGGAAAGAATCACCTAAATAGGTCAGCCAATTAGAAAGCAGCAAGGTCGTGGTGTTAAATCGAGGCCCTAGAATTGTCAGTCTTCACTTGGATCCCAACGGTAACACTTGCTCTAAGATCTCTCTCCCTCTCTCCTCATCCCATTCCTTCTTGACGTCAGACGCTTTTAGTGGAATCTCTGTTTGTTTATTTCACCTTTGGCCCAGCTGTGTCGCCTTCCACCACGACTGCACGGTAGAGTTGACATCGAGGTTCGTCTAGCATCAGGTAACACTGGTCCCAGAGGTCCCAAGATATCACATATATTTATATTTATTATATATATATAGGTGTGTGTGTAACAATATACCACCATACATTTCACGACACCTTTTTAAATAGTTCCCCTTTTTAAATTAGTATGTTGTTACTTTTAACTATTTAATCAATTGTTTGATTATAATTGAAATTTTATATGTACCAATTATCCCCTAACAATAATCCAATGGGTGTCTCTAACTTTGTAATATAATTCAATAAATTTAGGGTTCCCAAAAGCAAAGAGACGCAGTTCTGTTAGTAACGGATTTTGCTTACGTCACTTCCGACCTCCCACGAGGAATTGACCAATCTGCTGCGAGCAGGCTTGCAGCTATTTAAGGCCAACGTCGTCTCAGTGATAAGGCTTTTTTTTTTGGACTGGCATATATCGACTAAAAATAGCGTGAATAATTGATTATAAAAAAAAAACACTTAAAAAAAAGCTTTTATTTAAAATGCACTAAAAATAACAAAATAAATATTTCTAAAGTATTGCTTTTTTTTCTGAAGGTACCATTTAACAAATAAAATAATAGTCTTAGAAATAAAAGCGGTGGGGTACAATAATAATAAATTTGAGATCAATATGATTTTATATGAAGCAAATGATTAGCAAGATTATGCCTTTCATTAAATTTATACCTATTTGCTGCATAAATGATTATCATCCCCCACCGCTTTTATTTCTAAGTCTATTATTTTATTTGTTAAATGGTACCTTCAGAAAAAAAGCAATACTTCATAAATATTTATTGTGTTATTTTTAGTGCATTTTAAATAAAAGCTTTTTTTTTAAGTTTTTTTTTATAATCAATTATTTATAAATATAATGAGTTTCATTATTTTCAAATACAACTTTACTATCCATCAAAGTACTCCTTCATTAGTGCTAATTATCTTGTCTTAATTATCATTCCAGTGCTGGAAGAATTTTTAAAATTCGCACTTTTTGATGTCTGATGGTGTCGTTACGAAATGGCGTTTTTGGTCGTCGAGAGACATAGAGGAAAACATTTTTCTCTTCAATTTTCTTTTTTTTAAATCTAAAGGAACAACAAGAAGTCTGCAGTAGCTAAATGTGGTGAATAGGAAAATAGCATGTGTGGATCAATCTACCACACACGGAGGAGGATAATAATACAGATGGACACTTACTATATTAACTATTATTACCACCCCTACATGGCATTAACTAAATTAACTATTACATACCGCAAATAGAACAGATAGAGATGACTCATAACAATATAAACTATTACCTACTACACACGGAACAGAAATACAAATGGCACTAACTATATAAACTATTACTTACCACACAGAACAGAAATACAGATGGCACTAACTAAATTAACTATTACTTAATACACACGGAATAGTAATACAGAGAGGAATCCACTAACTATATAAACTATTACCTAGCACACACACACGAAACGGTGATGCGAATGGCACTAACTATATACACTATTACTTACCACACAGAGAAGAAATAAAGATGGCACTAACTATATAAACTATTACTTACTACACACGGAACAGAAATACAGATGGCACTAACTTTATAAACTATTTCTTACCACACAGAGCAAAAATACAGAGAGAGAGAGATGGCATTAACTATATAAACTATTACTTAATAGACACGGAACAGTAATATAGAGAGGAATTCACTAACTATATAAACTACAACCTAGCCCACACACACGAAACGGTAATGCGAATGGCACTAACTATATAAACTATTACTTACCACACAGAACAGAAATACAGATGGCACTAACTAAATTAACTATTACTTAATACACACGGAATAGTAATACAGAGAGGAATCCACTAACTATATAAACTATTACCTAGCACACACACACGAAACGGTGATGCGAATGGCACTAACTATATACACTATTACTTACCACACAGAGAAGAAATAAAGATGGCACTAACTATATAAACTATTACTTACTACACACGGAACAGAAATACAGATGGCACTAACTTTATAAACTATTTCTTACCACACAGAGCAAAAATACAGAGAGAGAGAGAGATGGCATTAACTATATAAACTATTACTTAATAGACACGGAACAGTAATATAGAGAGGAATTCACTAACTATATAAACTATAACCTAGCCCACACACACGAAACGGTAATGCGAATGGCACTAACTATATAAACTATTACTTACCACACAGAACAGAAATACAGATGGCACTAACTAAATTAACTATTACTTAATACACACGGAATAGTAATACAGAGAGGAATCCACTAACTATATAAACTATTACCTAGCACACACACACGAAACGGTGATGCGAATGGCACTAACTATATACACTATTACTTACCACACAGAGAAGAAATAAAGATGGCACTAACTATATAAACTATTACTTACTACACACGGAACAGAAATACAGATGGCACTAACTTTATAAACTATTTCTTACCACACAGAGCAAAAATACAGAGAGAGAGAGATGGCATTAACTATATAAACTATTACTTAATAGACACGGAACAGTAATATAGAGAGGAATTCACTAACTATATAAACTATAACCTAGCCCACACACACGAAACGGTGATGCAAATGGCTCAAACTATATAAACTATTACTTACCACACAGAACAGAAATACAGATGGCACTAACTATATGAACTATTACTTACTACACACGGAACAGTAATACAGAGGGGCATCCACTAACTATATAAACTATTACCTAGCACAAACAAACGAAACGGTGATGCAAATGACACTAACTATATAAACTATTACCTAGCACACACACACGAAACGGTAATGCGAATGGCACTAACTATATAAACTATTACTTACCACACAGAACAGAAATAAAGATGGCACTAACTATATAAATGATCACTTACTACACACGGAGCAGTAATACAGAGAGGCATCCACTAACTATATAAACTATTACCTAGCACTCACACACGAAACGGTGATGCAAATGGCACTAACTATATAAACTATTACTTACCACACAGAACAGAAATACAGTAGGCACTAAATATTTAAACTATTACTTATTACACACGGAACAGTAATACAGAGAGGCATCCACTAACTATATAAACTATTACCTAGCACTCACACACGAAACGGTGATGAAAATGACACTAACTATATAAACTATTACTTACCACACAGAACAGAAATACAGATGGCACTAACTATATAAACTATTACCTAGCACACACATACGAAACGGTGATGAAAATGACACTAACTATATAAACTATTACTTACCACACAGAACAGAAATACAGATGGCACTAACTATATAAACTATTACTTACTACACACGGAACAGTAATACAGAGAGGAATCCACTAACTATATAAACTATTACCTAGCACACACACACGAAACGGTGATGCAAATGGCACTAACTATTTAAACTATAACCCACAACACAGAACAGAAATAGAGATGGAACTAACTATATAAACTATTACTTACTACACACGTACCAATAATACAGAGAGGAATCCGCTAACTATATAAACTATTACCTAGCACACACACACGAAACGGTGATGCAAATGGCATTAACTATATAAACTATCACCTTGCACACACACGAAACGGTGATGCAAATGGAATTAACTATATAAACTATTACCTAGCACTCACACACGAAACGGTGATGCAAATGGCATTAACTATATAAACTATCACCTTGCACACACACGAAACGGTGATGCAAATGGCATTAACTATATAAACTATTACCTAGCACACACACACGAAACGGTGATGCAAATGGCATTAACTATATAAACTATCACCTTGCACACACACGAAACGGTGATGCAAATGGCATTAACTATATAAACTATTACCTAGCACACACACACGAAACGGTGATGCAAATGGCATTAACTATATAAACTATCACCTTGCACACACACGAAACGGTGATGCAAATGGCATTAACTATATAAACTATTACCTAGCACACACACACGAAACGGTGATGCAAATGGCATTAACTATATAAACTATCACCTTGCACACACACGAAACGGTGATGCAAATGGCATTAACTATATAAACTATTACCTAGCACTCACACACGAAACGGTGATGCAAATGGCATTAACTATATAAACTATCACCTTGCACACACACGAAACGGTGATGCAAATGGCATTAACTTAATAAACTATTACCTAGCACTCACACACGAAACGGTGATGCAAATGGCATTAACTATATAAACTATTACCTAGCACTCACACACGAAACGGTGATGCAAATGGCACTAACTATATAAACTATTACCTAGCACTCACACACGAAACGGTGATGCAAATGGCATTAACTATATAAACTATCACCTTGCACACACACGAAACGGTGATGCAAATGGCATTAACTATATAAACTATTACCTAGCACTCACACACGAAACGGTGATGCAAATGGCATTAACTATATAAACTATCACCTTGCACACACACGAAACGGTGATGCAAATGGCATTAACTATATAAACTATTACCTAGCACTCACACACGAAACGGTGATGCAAATGGCATTAACTATATAAACTATTACCTAGCACTCACACACGAACGGTGATGCAAATGGCACTAACTATATAAACTATTACTTACCACACAGAACAGAAATACAGTAGGCACTAACTATTTAAACTATCACTTATTACACACGGAACAGTAATACAGAGGGGCATCCACTAACTATATAAATATTACCTAGCACAAACTAACGAAACGGTGATGCAAATGACACTAACTATATAAACTACTAGACGAATGACCCGGCTTCGCCCGGGAATTCCCCCGAGTGCAATTTCCTTCATACTGAAAGAACATTACTAATAAATAGTATTAGAGTCATAGAATAGCAACACCGCCCATTGTTTATATACAGTAATAAAAGTTTGTAAATATTGTCAAATCTGCATTGTTTACTAACCGTAACTTTGTAAAATGTAGTGCCCTATCAACATGTCAGAAAAAAAATAATAATACTAAAAAAAAAAAACTAATGCCAAAATAGCCATGTTAATATTTTAGGCTGATAAAAACCAAAGGGTATATGGATTATAGACAAACACATGTTTTGGCTGTTAAATGAGACAGTAATTCATAAATTTTCACTACTGTTTTTTTGCATATTGACTATTGTTTGTTTAATTTTAAGAATTATCATATTGACTGTAAAAAAAAAAAAACAAAGGCCAGAACAAAAATTAATAAAAAATAAGAAGGCCATTGTTTACATACAGTAACGCAAATTTTGTAAAGTTTTTTTTTTTAAATTGCATTGTGTGAACGTACCTTAACTTTGCAATATAAATTTTAGACAAACACATGTTTTGGCTGTTAAATGAGACTAATTAATATTAAATTTTCACTACTGTATTTTTTGCATATTGACTATTGTTTGTTTAATTTTAAGAATTATCATACTGACTGTAAAAAAAAACCACAAAGGCCAGAACAAAAATTAATAAAAAATAAGAAAGCCATTGTTTACATACAGTAACGCTAATTTTGTAAAGTTTTTTTTTTTAAATTGCATTGTGTGAACGTACCTTAACTTAGCAATATAAATTTTAGACAAACACATGTTTTGGCTGTTAAATGAGACAGTAATTAATATTAAATTTTCACTACTGTATTTTTTGCATATTGACTATTGTTTGTTTAATTTTAAGAATTATCATATTGACTGTAAAAAAAACCACAAAGGCCAGAACAAAAATTAATAAAAAATAAGAAAGCCATTGTTTACATACAGTAACGCTAATTTTGTAAAGTTTTTTTTATTTTTAATTGTGTGAAATTTCGCATTGTTTGAACTTACCTTAACTTAGTAATATAAATTTCTCTCTCAATACTTTTGTAAAAAAAAGTTACACTCGTATAAAAAGATATTTTAAAAAATGTACGCAAGCAACTTGAAAAGAAATGCAGAACGCTCATTGGTCGCTTAATTGGCCTCGTGTTGTTACTTTCCCTCGTATTTACTCCGCGTAAGCCTCGTATTTACTCCGCGTAAAAAAAAAGGTTCTTCAAATGAAAAAAAGAAATAGCCAAAAATACTAAGCAAAATGTAATCGAAAATTTTCCTCAGGTTTATAAAATGCGACATGCAAAATTTGGTACCAATTGGTTCAGTAGTTTTTTAGTTTATCGCGAAACAGACAGACAGACAGAAATTGACTTTTATATATATAGAATTACTTACCAAACAGAACTGAATTACAGATGGCACTAACTATATAAATATAAAATGAAAGAATTTAAAATCACGAATGTTTCTTTTATACATAATACAAACTTCTACTGCCCTTACTGCGATGAGAAAATATGTATTGGGAGGGCTTGGTTCATCAGTGGTGAACCCTCCCAGCGGTTTCGCCAATTCAATCCACCAGACCGCTTTTCAGAGCTCTAATACTGTATTTGACGATTCTGCTTTTATACGTATGTGTAGTCTATATGGCGCGTTATTGCTTTGTGTTAATTTATGACTAACTATATAAACTATCACTTCCTACACACGGAACAGTAATACAGAGAGGAATCCACTAACTATATAAACTATTACCTAGCACACACACACGAAACGGTGATGCAAATGGCACTAACTATATAAACTTTTACTTACCACACAGAACAGAAATACAGATGGCACTAACTATTTAAACTATTACTCACTACACACGGAACAGTAATACAGAGAGGCATCTACTGGCGATATAAACTATTACCTAGCACACGCACACGAAACGGTGATGCAAATGGCACTAACTATATAAACTATTACTTACCACACAGAACAGAAATAAAGATGGCACTAACTATATAAATTATTACTTACTACACACGGAACAGTAATACAGAAAGGAATCCACTAACTATATAAACTATTGAAAAAATAGTACAAATGTAATATTGTACTGGGATAAGGTGCATAAATTAGGTAAAAGTCATCTCCTTATCGTGCAACTGAAAGTTGCTGATGGCTTGCGCCATAGATCTCGTTGATTTTTAATTATTCCAGATTTGGCCAAATACCCATTCTTGATTAATCAAGAAAAGCTTTTTTTTTTTGGTCGTTGAGGTACAGCTTGCACCACGCTGATGAGGGCCAACAGCCCGAAACGCGTCCGTGGTTAGCTTTTCTTGATTAATCAATAATGGGTATTTGGCCAATTCTGGAATAATTGAAAATCAACGAAATTAGTTGATATTTATTCCGATAGATGGCGCAAGCCATCAGCAACTTTCAGTTGCACGATAAGGAGATGCCTTTTTCTTAATTAATCACCTTATCCCAGTATACAATATTACATTTGTACTATTTTTTCACAATCTGTAGCGTTCTCACGCAATTCTGGCCTAAACTACCCGTTTCATGATTTTTCAGGATGCCTTAATGACCAATTTATATTTTTTGGTCGTTGAGGTACAGCTTGCACCATGCTGATGAGGGCCAACAGCCCGAAACGCGTCCGTGGTTAGCTTTTCTTGATTAATCAATAATGGGTATTTGGCCAATTCTGGAATAATTGAAAATCAACGAAATTAGTTGATATTTATTCCGATAGATGGCGCAAGCCATCAGCAACTTTCAGTTGCACGATAAGGAGATGCCTTTTTCTTAATTAATATATAAACTATTACCTAGCACACACACACGAAACGGTGATGCAAAAATGGCACTAACTATATAAACTATTACTTACTATACACGGAGCAGTAATACATAGAGGAATCTACTAACTATATAAACTATTATCTAGCACACACACACGAAACGGTGATGTAAATGGCACTAACTATATAAACTATTACCTAGCACACACACACGAAACGGTGATGCAAATGGCACTAACTATATAAACTAATAGCCGAATGACTCGGGCAACGCCCGGGTTTTACCCGATTAAATGCTTTTATTCAAATATTATTCGTTACAATCATAAATTCGCGCCGTGGATGTTATTCTTGTGAAATGTCCCGCTCCAAACTTTGTGTCTGAGAAGCGATATTTTTATAAAGAGATGATCTTACTTTGTGTCTTCTGCTCGAATGAATGTTTTTCTGTTAGAATTTTGTTACTGCATTCTAAAAATGAACTGACTTCACTCGTGGTCTCTGCTTTTTGGAATTTTTCCGGATATAATTTTGTATCTGATAATGAAATATTATACAGCAATATTGTCATAATCATTTTCTGACTAAATAAAACCAACTATTTTTGCCCAGAACCTGTCAATTTCAAATTTTCTTGGCTAAAAATGCGACAAATATCCCTTCCATATTTTTTTCTATGTCCTGTTAAAACACGTTTTACATGTACATTAGGTCAGCTGATATTACCTCCCATCTTCACCCCTAGAGGCGCTGCTTGCGAGCGAAAGAGCAAATTTGCAAATAACTTGAAGAATTTTCGGGATAGAGACCTGGAATATTCAATATAAGTTTTCCAGATTCTACTATACATACTGCTAAAATTTCAGTCATATTAGTTACGTATTTTACGTATATTACGTAAAAGCATTCCATTCACAAAGGCACACGATGACAGAATTGATGGCATCGGCCGGGAATCGAACGCGGGCCGCTCGCGTGGCAGGCGAGCATTCTACCACTGAACCACCGATGCTTATGAAAAATTGCCTTATTTGGGTATTTATTCCATTCACAAAAGCAAATGGTAACAGAATTGTTGATTGATTGTTGATGACTCTGATACTTGTATATTTTAATTAATTACCATACAGAACAGAAATACAGATGGCACTAACTATATAAACTATTACCTAGCACACACACACGAAACGGTGATGCAAATGGTACTAACTATATAAACTATTACCTACCACACAGAACAGAAATACAGATGGCACTAAATATATAAACTATTACTTACTACACACGGAACAGTAATACAGAGAGGAATCCACTAACTTTATAAACTATTACCTAGCACACACACACGTAGAAGAGAAATAACTCCATTAACTATTACTGCCACATGACACTAAATATATAAAGTATTACCTAAGAGATGACGGCTTATTGTTTCAGTAAATATTGGGGGATGGAGGTCGAAATGACATTTAATCAAACTCAGCTCCACATTCCTGGCACGTCCCTTCGCCGGTTTAGTTTAGTTTGGTTAGGTTAGAAGTGGCGGGAAAACTGCTGGTTAGAGGGGGGAACACTCCTATATAGTCCTCCCTTCTCTATGTATTTGATCGTCTGTATGTATGTATATATATACAGGGTGATCCAAAAGTCCCGCACTATTTTAAAAATTAATAACTCCGCGAATATTTGCGCTAGAGCAATGCGGTAAACACCATTGTATTCAGGATGCAATGGGATTTTTTATGGCAAATAATGAAAAATTCGAAATTGATTTTAGTTACAATTTTATTCGCCAGATGGTGCTCTACCAGAATCAGAGATTCAGCGGCCAAATTGTTTGATAAATTGAAAAATATAACTGATCGACACGTATTTTTCCTTTTTAAATACCAGGAAAGAACCCTAATAATATAAAATAACAAATTAATAAAACACCACTTAGCCAAAAGTATGAAGAATTGGTTAACGATTTTTAAATACAAACAGAGATATGTAAAATAGGTAAATGCAAATTAAAACATGTAGCAAAATATTTATTTTTATATGAGGTTTTGTGAAATAGATTGAATGTTTGAAAAACACTGCTGATTTCAATACACGAATTGTTGAAATGTTAATATAGTACCAAAAATATGATGGCACTATTAATAGGATTTCTTGCTATAAAAAATGTGTAGTTTCTTGACTGATTGGCGACCCTTGACTATTTAACTGGATATTTGTCATGATCCAACAAATGAAATATAGATGGGAGTGACAAAATATATTTGTCGTACTTTATTCCAAATATCCTATGGGCTTGTCAAATGTTATCATTGTTTATTATACTGTACACAATTTTAAAAAATGTGTCCCCTCAAATAAAAATAAATTTTAAATCGACCTTTTGCGTTGAAAAACGTGGTAGTAAAATCATTTTGTATTTTTTTTTCACAAAATTTCTAAAGTTATTGGTGTACAGAAAATATTCCTCATGCTACATGTATTTCTTATGTATGTATTTCTATTAAATCCAAAAGACAAAAACCTCTCGCAATCAGTATCTTTTATAATAATAATAAAATATACTGATTGCGAGAGGTTTTTGTCTTTTGGATTAATTTTATGCGCAAGTTTTTTGATCTTAGAATGTATTTCTATGTTATCTATTATCTATGTATTTCTTCTAATGAGCGAAAAACTAAACATAAGGGGTAAAATTGTGTGTACCAGTGTTATTCGAGAAGTTATAACACTCTGGTTTGCACGACATAATATGTGAGCAAATGACAAACAAAATATTACTGTTCACAAAAAAGAGTCAAGATGTGAGGACAGCATTTATTATCCCCATATCCCAACACAAAGAGCTGCAAAATATTGGTAGATAATGAAATACATGGCGGCTTATACAACACATGAGGTAACTGCCTTCTCTCTTGTATTAGGTCACAATCCTTGCTCAATGTGGTACCCTTCATTCTCAATCACCGCCTGCAGACGATAAATGACAGAATGGACAGCATTAAATAACATATCTGTTAAATTGATAAAGCGTGCCATCTGATAGAAGCCTTCAACATGGCCAATGTGGTAGGCCAGCATCGATAAACACACGATTTAATGTATCCCCATAAACAAAAATCGCAAGGCGTCAAGTCTGTTGATCTTGGAGGCCACTGGTATATAAAGTGGCGACCTATCACACGATTTTCTCCGAACGTATCCTTCAGCAATTGTTTAGCACCTCGGGAGATATGAGGAGGTCCTCCATCTTTCATGAATGTTATTTCGCTTAGTGCTTTTGCCCTGCAATATGGGAATACCCTTTTCTCATAACGTTCACCAGTTACAAAAACGGTTTTAAAAGTTCTTCCATTGATTTTTCAAAGAAAAATGACCCAATAATAAAAGAAGTGAACCCACACAAAACTGTAACTCTAGGCTGGTAAAGTGGCATTTCTGTGAAAATCCTAGGGTTTTCTGTTGCCCAAATGCGGCTGTTTTGAATGTTAAATTCTCCGTTTAGAGAAAAATGAGCATTATCTGTCCACAGAACTTTCGACAGCCAGTTTTCATCAATATCAATTTGCCGGAAAACCCATGCAGCGAATTCTTGACGCATCTCAAAATCGCCAACTTTCAGCTCGTGAAATCTTTGAATTTTGTATTGGTACACACAATAGAGACATTAAGTGAAGCGTCTTCGGATATCACAATCATACTTCGGCGAATTTAACGCCAAAAGTTCAATTCGGGGATCACCTGTCGAGGATAACAAAAGTCAGTAGGTTGAGGACATGCTAACCGACCTCGACCTTACACCGTTAAATAACTAAAAGAACACCTATCTAAGTCCACAGGCACAGAATCCGCAATAGACATCACAGCGATAAATTACAAAATCGCACCCACAACACAATGGAAAATCCTGAGAGGTGCAATCAGTGACCACAGACCAATTTTAATAACCCTAAACTTCAAAATGAGAATGTCCATTAGAATAAAAGAACATGGAACTTTAGGAAAGCCGACTTGAAAAAAATTCACAGAAAAGCTTGAAGAACTGTGCAACGAAAAATTGAATTACAGAACGCTTGACAAAAACTTGAAAAAATTCTCTTCGAACATTTAAAAAGCTGCCAAAGAGCATCGATAACTAGAGGTAGACGTAAAGACCTGTGGATACCTTACTGGAAGGACCACAACATTGAAATCATTGCCGAGAGAGAGACAATATCAATGGACTTCTTAAAACAAATAAAACAGAAAGGAACTCATTGAAATTATTCACAAAATATAACAAGAAATTTGGATATTCAAACAAGAAAAATGGCAGAATTCTGCGAAAAAAATGGATCCAAGAAAGGACAGCCAACACTGGAATATAATTAGAGTGTTAGAGAACAATCAAAACCAACACCAATCCTCCAATACTCTAACCGATATGAATAGAACAGAGAGAACGAGAACAAACAGATAGCTGACATAATTGCTGAATATCTTTCAAGCACTTCCATACTCAACTATACGAATGAAGACAGGACTCTAAAAATAATATAAACCAGTTAGTTAAACAAGCATGAAACTTCCATCAACAAGATATTTTCTCGAGAGACTTCACACTGAATGAGCTAAACTCATCAATAAAAAAAATCCAAGAGGTCACCAAGAGATAATCTAATCTTTGGTCAAATGATTAAACACTTTGAAGTCAAAGCTAATAATCAACTCCTACGAATACTGAACATTTCATGGCAAACTGGTAAACTACCAAAGAATTGGAAGATATCAATTATAGTGCCAATACTGAAGCCAAACAAAGATGCCAAGGAATACAAGAACTATCGGCCAATTGCTCTCACCAGCATACTTTGTAAAATACCAGAACGAATTATCCACTATAGGCTCATAGTCTGGCTCACAAAAAATAATAAAATAAACCTCTACCAAACGGCCTATAGATCCCAGCACTGTACAGCTGATCAACTGTTCTACTTCTGTCAATCAATAATAGATTCTTTCCGGGAAAAACCGCCAAAGAAGACCACGGCTATACTAAATAGAGCTATCAGAAAACTAAACATTCTGAGAAGGCTATGTGGAACAAATTGGGGAGCAAAACCCAGAATTCTCAGAACAACATATACCACCTTAATAAGACCGATAATGGAATATTCAACACCGGTCTGGGCTCCCTCAAGCTCATCACTAAAAGTAAGACTAGACAGTGTTCAAGCAAAAGCGGCCAAAATAATCACTGGTGCTGTTTCATCCACCAACAATGAGAAAATTCAGAGAGAATGTGTTCTAGACCTACTCGCTCGAAAGCAGAAGACAAAATAAAAACAACTTGGATCGGCACTTCGGAAACGAGGAACCAGAGGACGAGATCTCTCTGACCACTTGTGGTTTGGTGGATCCGCCCTTTTCTGAGAATGAGGTGAAACTGACGGCTTTCAAGTTCGGGAAAAGGAAATCTCCTGGTCCCGAAGGGATCGATAACACGGTCGTGAAAGCCCTGGTAAGGATTCACCCATCGCTTCTTTCCAGGTTATTCAATAAGTGCCTGGACACTGGTACATTTCCTGAGGCATGGAAGGTTGCCCGAGTAGTGCTTCTCGAAAAGTCTGGTAGAAAGGGTAATTCTCCTAATGATTATCGTCCGCTTTCTTTACTAGTGTGTCTAGGTAAGGTCCTGGATAGCCTACTAGCTCAGCGACTGAAGCACTGGCTAGAGAGTAATGAGCTCCTTTCCTCTTTCCAACATGGTTTTAGGGAAGGAAAGTCCACAACCACAGCTCTGAACGAGGTGTTAGAGGGGGTTGAGATGGGCTTAAATAAGGGTGCTTGGGTTCTTTTCGTGGCCCTGGACATTGATGGCGCGTTCAACTCCATGAGCTGGAACAAGCTGATGAGAAATTTGATGGACATGGGTTTCCTGATAATTTGTGCAGCTTGATTCGTGACTTCCTGAGAGATAGACGGATTAGCCTCAGTTTTGGTGGGCGGAAGTTGGAAAGAAACTGTGCTAGGGGTTGCCCCCAGGGCTCTTGCTGCGGACCTATTCTGTGGAATATCCTGGTAAACACCGTTTTCCAGGAGGAGCTCCATGAGGGAGACAGGCTGGTTCTCTATGCTGACGACCAGTTCCTCATCATTGAGGCTGCTTCGAGAGCGAAGGCTGAGAAGTGTGTTGAAACTTCTCTCCAAATTTTCTCGATCTGGGCCCATGACTCTGGCCTTAAGTTCAATGTCTCCAAAACTAAAGCCCTCAGCTTTAAGCCTAGGGACATAAGAACTAAAAGGAAAGGGATCAAATGGGAACACAAGCCGGCTATCCGGATGGAAGGACGGAGGGTAGAGTTAGTCAATAGGATGACCATCCTGGGGGTGGTCATTGATGACAAGATGGGTTGGCAATACCAGGCGGAGGAGATGGTGGCGAGAGGCAGGGAGGCGTTGTGCAGTCCTGTCCTGGTTGGCTCTCAACAGGGGGGGGGGGGGGAGAGAAGAAGGGTACTATTTTTAGGAACCTCTGCCTCTCCTGTGTCGAGCCAATCTTGCTATATGCCCCCGGGGCTTGGTAGCGCCGAAACAGGGATCAGAAGGTAGAAACAACTCTAGAGAGAGTGCAGAGGACAGCGGCACTCAGAAGCACAGGGGGATATCGCACTACCAGCAGTGAGGCCTTTTTGGTCCTCGCTGGGCTTATTCCCCTGGGATTGAAACTAGAGGAGGAGACCATCAGACAGAAGATCTGGGAGAAAAGGGAAGATGCCCTGGGACTTTAAGCGGGGACCCTGGAATCGAAGAGGGACACAAGGAAGCCTCCGCAGTGGTTGCCGTAGTGGAATTGGAGTCCTAGAGGGCCGACAGGGATTGGCACGGAGGTTTTCACTGATGGTAGTAAGTCTGGAACCAATACTGGAGCTGGGGTAGTGATATACACTAATGGAGAGCTGATCTTCCAAGAAGGTTTAACACTCAGAGTGGACGAATTGGTCTTTTCAGCCGAGCTGGTTGCGATCAGGGTAGCCCTCAGAGTGTGTGCCGAGAAGAAATTCAGCCCGGACCGCCTCTATTCAGATTGTATGTCGGCCCTCGTCGTTATCAATCTGGAGAAAGGGCAACTCGCGCATCAAATAATCCAGGAGCTGGAGATGATGACGCGGGCTCCGGAGCTCCCTTGGTTTAGGAGACACAGCCTCATCGAAGGTAATGAGTTCGCAGACAGGATCGCTAAGGCAGGATGCTTTAGAGGTAGATCACTGAGGACCCCAGTGACCAAGAAAGAAGTTTATAGGAGGATCAGGGGTCACGTCCAGGACTTATGGTTGGACAGATGGAGGAACAGTGTGAAGGGGAGAGAGGTATTCAATGGGGTAACAACACCCAAGTACCTCTGTAAGGTAATGTCCCACAAACTCATTAGGGTAGTTCGGGACATGGGCTCTTCCCCAAGTCTCCACAGATTTAAAATTAAGAGAAACCCTGATTGCGTCTATGGAGAAAGGGATGTGAATGCACGCCACTACGTCTTGGATTGTCCAAGGGTAGTGGGTGTGCAGGAAGAGAGAAGGAGGGCGAGGGGCGCGATCGAGAGTAAGTTGCTGATAAATCACAGCAAGCTTCTTGAGAAAGCCCACGACGTGGCAGCTGAGCTTTTCCTCAGCTGTGAGTGAACAGAGTCGACCGGGGACTGCCTCCCCGCGGTCCCTGCTGGACACAGTAGATAGTTTCCTATTTTGTTGTGATTAAAGGCCGCCGGTATAGAAATCCTTCCAGACACGTTGTCTGGGAGGTGGTGTTTCCAGGTACAATGTCCAAGCACTAGCTTGGATACCGTTACTTGGCTTATGAGTTGAACAGAATAGCAGCGAAGGGCATGCTTCGCATGCCGGCTTGTGGACTGAGAGGTCTGGGTGGCTATCTGCTTCTAGGGTGTACCAACTGTGCTTAGGTGGGATCCTCCAGTTCTTGTTTATTTTGGCTAATGTTTCTATTTCTTTAAAAGTAAGTTTATTTTTCTGTAGCAAGGGTTCTTTTGTGCCTTTTTTCGCTAGCGCATCAGCAGCTTCATTGCCTTCAATGCTAACATGTAAGGGTATCCATTGAAGGTGAATTTTTGAGGTATTGAGAGTTTTTGGAGATAACCAATTATGTTCCTGCTTACTTTGTCTCTAAGTTCCGCTGTGTGACTCAAGTATTGTATGGCACTTCTACTATGAGTAAGAATCCATATATCGTGATGTTTAGTATTTCTGATGGATTTTAAGACTTCATAGATGGCTATAAGTTCTGATCTGAAGATTTAGCAAAAATCTGGGTTTCTTCTATTCATTTTCTCATTGCCATCTGTGGTTTTAATGAGAGAGTCACTGCCAGTGTGTCCCAACTCGTCTCTGCTACCATCGGTATAGATAGTTATAGCATTTTTAGGAATTTTATTAATTATTTCTAATGATAATTGTTTTAAGTATTCTGGATTTTGGTATTGTTTGTTGGTGAGTTCGTTTAAAGTGGCATTAAAAATAACATTTTGATAGTGGTTCGCAGGGAGATATTTTTTCAGCTAAATAATATTTTTCCACTTTATATTTTAAAAATCCATTTCTTTTGGCCAGGTGGAGAGGGCCTTCTTTTTTGAGTCTTATATTGGGTTCCCAAATAAGTATGTAATTGAAAGTTCTGTGTTTATTTTCATAACTCTTGATTTTGTTTATATATTTTGGCAGATTGTAGCTTATTCTATCCTTTAAGGGCATAATGTCTGCCTCGCAAAGTACAATATTATTAGGGCAGGTATTTCGAAGATCTGTAATAATTCTAGGTGCATTTAGTTGTATCCTTTCCAGTGTTTTTAGATTTGTTTCAGATGCTGTAACATAGATTTGATATCCATATTCCAAGATAGGTCTCATTAGAGATGTGTAAGTTAATTTTAGTGTTGTTGCTTCAGCTCTCCACTCTTCCTGAAATATATTTCAAGATTTTTAGTCGGTCTCTTCCTTTTCTAACAACTCCTTCAATATGTTTACTGGAGTTAATTTCTGGATCCAGGGTATAGCCGAGATATTTAGGATGTTTATTATATTGCAATTGTTGTTCTTTTAGAATAATATTTGGTCTTATTTTGTATAGTTTTTATCGGTAGTAAAAAGACAGGTTTCAGATTTTTGGGGGTTAAATTCTAATTTATGTTTATTAGCAAATTTTTCTAGGTGGAGAAGAGTCTTGTTCAAATCTCTTTCAGCTTTTTTCCAGTTAGTGTTGGTGCTCCATAGAATAATGTCATCAGCGAAAAGTCCAATATTGGTTTTATGTGAACATTTTTTTTCTATGCCTGCAATAAATAGGGTGAAGAGAGTTGGGCTAAGGACTGATCCTTGTGGTAATCCTTGGTACAATTTGAAGGTTTTAGATAGAGTGCCATTATATTTGACCCTGATGTATATATTTTTAAGGGAATCATTTATCCAAGTGATAGCTTTTCCATCAATTTTGAAATGTTTGTATAATTTTGTAATTAACTTGTTTTTCCATACCTTATCAAAAGCTTGTGTAAGGTCTAAAAAGCAGCTATGGTGTGGTTAGTTGGCTTTTTGTTTTGTGCATCTTTTACCTTTTGTGTGAAAATTAAGAGTTGGACTATTGTCCCATGTCCTTTCCTTAATCCATATTGTTCTTCTGGTGAGAGATTTCTTGTGTCGGGGTGGTAGGTGAGTCGTCTGAATATAATTTTTTCCATTAATTTGCAGCAAATATTTGTGAGGGAGATAGGTCGGTAGTTTTTTGGGTCATCAGCAGATTTGTCAAGCTTTTTAATGAGAATTATTGTTGCATTTTAACAGTCTTGAGGCAATTATCCAGTTTTCCAGGAGTTATTGAAAATATTAAGAAGTCTTTCTTTGCCAATTTTGCCCAAGTTCGATATCATTCGGCCATGGATTCCATCTGGCCCAGGAGTCTTGTTTAGGTCAGTGTTTTCTAATGCATAAGCTAGCTCTTTCATATTGATTTTTTTTTCATGGAAAATATTATGAGTGCTGGTGACATTTTTACAGTCATGAATAATCTTTCGGGCCTTTTTTCAACCTTGATTTTACTACTCATTTGATATGAATTACCTAAAAGATTGGCAGCAATTTTGTCATTAGTTGCTGGTGTACCATCTGTATTCTCAATCATATTTGTGTTTTCAGTTTGTGGCTGGACTCTGTCAATTTGTTTTGCCAAATTCCAAAGTTTTGTATTTGGGTTTCTTGGGTTCAGGTTTTCACAAGTTTGTTTCCATTTTTTCCTTTTCACATTTACGTATAATATTTTTATTTTTGCAATCACAATGTTCAGTTCAGTTCTACAATTTGTTTGGTTTTGGGTGCACTTTTTTTGTAGTTAATTTCTTTTAGTTTTAAGTGTTTGAATATTTTTTGCCTGGTGTGTATAATTTGGAATCCATTTCTTAATATAACCTCTGGGTATTGAAACTTTGGCTGCTTTAATAATGGTGTTTTCGAAAGATATCATATTAGCCTTTTTGAAGTTCCATAATTTTTCTTAGCTGAGCTAGTTTTGGTCTTGGTGCTAATTTCTATCAAATTAGGCAAATGATCACTTTCAAAACCTTTTAATATTTGCTATTTGCATTTGTGGAAAATGTCAGGATAGTAAAAACTTATATCAAGGGCTTGTGCAGTATTATAGCTGTAGGAATGATGGGTAGGATTCCCATCATTTAAGCACATGAGAAGGCATTGTCGTCAAATATGTTTGATAGTATTTTGTCTCTTGGGTTTGGCGTAGAACATCCCCATAGTTGATGTTTGGCATTAAGGTCACCTAAAATAATAGTGATGTCTGTAAGAAATTGAGCCATTGTTCCATCGTCAATAAATGTATTGTTTGGAGGGTGATACATATTGTATATGTTGATGGCTTTGTTTTGATTGAGGTAGACTTTGATACCTTGGGTTTCGAGGTCTAATGTGTTTGGAATATTAACGGCTATGTCCTCATAGTACAAATTATTGATTAAAAATGCTAGGCCACGCCCTTTAACAGCATATACAGATGGATCTTCAGACCTTACCCTGAGTAATGGAGGGGTCGGAATTAACATAATACTGCAAGATGGAACAAACATCAAAATCAAAGAAGGAGCAGGACAGATTTCGTCAAACTTCACTTGTGAACTGACAGCTATCTGGAAAGCCCTTGATGTATGCCTTAACCAACCATCCCTGCATCAAGCAGAAGGAATTTCAATATACAGCGACTCCATATCCGCTCTAGAAGCAATTCAGAAGGGCAATACTAAAATCACACAGAAAATACACTCGTTACTTACCCAACTGGAACCATTGGAGAATAACTGCATTCTACATTGGATCCCTGCCCATGCTGGGATCGGGGGTAATGAAATGGCATTTGAATTGGCAAAGGAAGCCAGAAAGTTGAGCCAAAGGAAAGAACAAATGTCATTATTTGACGCTGATTCTTTGTCAGAATACAAGATAATTAAACAAAAAAAAAAAAAGAAAAGATCAAAATGCGAAATAAACTCTGATAGAAAAATTACAAAAACTATAACAAGACTTAGAACAAAATACTATAAAGGAATGACAATACATCCAGATGGCACAAGAACCTATAGGGCATGCAACAATTGTCCTGGTGTGGAACTTACACCTACCCACATATTCTCATAGCCAGCAATGGCCGCAGCCTTGCAGGAATTTGACATAGACCCAGAGCAGCAGCTTTACACACCCAAGATAGTGGACATTGCTGCTGATGTGATGGAGATGCATGGTACATCTGAGGCTCTTTATTGGACACGACAACAACAACGGCATTCCAGAGCAAAATAAATTATCAGAGATAGATACATATTTTTCAAATGAATTAAAATAAATATAATCGATACTGAGTGAGAGTTGAATTAAAAATATTAGAAATTTATTATCTTCGAAAACAAACTGCATCTAAAATATCTTTTTTTTTTGCTACATGTTTTAATTTGCATTTACCTATTTTACATATCTCTGATTGTATTTGAAAATCGTTAGACAATTCTTCATACTTTTGGCGAAGTGGTGTTTTATTAATTTGCTATTTGATATTATTAGGGTTCTTCCCTGGTATTCAAAAAGGAAAAATACGTGTCGATCAGTTATATTTTTCAATTTATCAAACAATTTGGCCGCTGAATCTCTGATTCTGGTAGAGCGCCATCTGGCGAATAAAATTGTAACTAAAATCAATTTCGAATTTTACATTATTTGCCATAAAAAATCCCATTGCATCCTGAACAAAATGGTGTTTACCGCATTGCTCTAGCGCGAATATTCGCGGAGTTATTAATTTTTAAAGTTGTGCGGGACTTTTGGATCACCCTGTATATCTCCTGACAACGAGCACATGTGCTTTTTTAGATGGCAGAGCGCCTTTAATATCAACACCTGACCCACTTATCTTTTATTTTTTTCTATTGTTTTTTCATATATATATTTGGAGATTTTCATAACTTGCTAGATACCCCGACTCTGCTTTCTGCCATCCGTGCTTCTAGCGATCCGGTCTCATCATCTCTTTCATAAACTGTTGTTGATTTCTTTGATGATAATTCCCTCACTATACTGAATGGTAGATCTACCAGTGACAGAAATGGAAACTTTACTTTTATCTCAAGTCAAGGATCCTCAGTTATAGACCTTGTTGTTGTCTCACCGGCATTACTGGAACTCATTGTTGATCTAAGTGTTAATTGCATGCCATATTCGGATCACCTACCACTTGTTTTAAAACTCAAGGGCTTAAATAATATGACGTCAATAGAATCTACGAAGTTTTGTCCTGGAATAAAGTATTCCTGGGCTGCAGACAAGGCTATATCTTTTAAAGGCAACTTGAGAGATTTAGCCATTTTACCATTGACGGGCTCCACATTAAACTCACAAGTCGAAAGGCTTACAATTGAAATTCAAACGGCAATGTCAAGAGCAGGGATGAGACGTGAGATAAGATCTGGTGGTTTGAGGTCTAAACCGTGGTATGATGAGGAATGTTATACGGCTAAGAAAAAAATGAAAGAAAGTCTTAAACTGTATTTATTACAAAATAATGTAGTTCACAAAGATTTGTTTATCACAAGCAAGAAATAATATTTATCATTAATTAAACTTAAAAAGAACCAATACTTTGATGATATACAGAATGCCCTCTGTAATGCTAGAAACGCTTCTCAATTTTGGAAGATAATAAAATATTTTAAGCAAAGAACTACAATTAAAGGCAATATCTTGATGTGTGATTGGGAGGATTTTTATCGAAGACTGCTGGCTTCCCCACCTATAATGGACGCGTATATATCACCGGCGCTAACATATATGGACCCGGATCTGGATACTGAAATTTCGCTTATGGAGGTCACCACGGAAATATCCAATCTGGGGAAAGATAAAGCAACGGGACTGGATAACATACCAAATGAAGCAATCAAAGTCTTACCTGACGAACATTTGATTCTATTAACAAATATATACAGGTATAACAAAATATTGACGACATCCTCGGTTCCATCAGTGTGGACTAGAGAGAACAATTATTCATCCTACTTTAAAAATGGCGACCCAAATATACCATCAAACTATAGAGGAATATCATTGTTATCCAATTTATCAAAGTTCTTTACATCCATATTAAAGACAAGATTGAATAATTGGATTGAAAAAGGGGAATCTTAGCGGAAAACCAAGCGGGCTTCAGAAGTGGATATTCCTGTCAAGACCATATTTTTACCCTTACCTCACTGATACAGATGACGCTGAGCCGCAAAAGGAGGAAGTTATATGCCTTCTTCGTAGATGTCAAAAAGGCCTTTGATACAGTACCACAATCCCTGCTTTGGAAAAAGTTGACAGTTTACGGTTTAAGTACCCGATTTATCAGCCTTATACAAAGCTATTATAATCAAATGTCAGCAACAATAAGATGGAACGGATCACTTACAGAATTTATAAAAATACAAGCTGGTGTTCTACAAGGTGAACCCCTGTCACCTTACCTATTTATCCTTTTTCTAAATGACTTGGTTCCTCTGTACAATGACGCTGATTTGCCAAGTATTTATTTACCGAATTATGGAAATATACATCTCCTTCTGTTCGGAGACGACATCGTACTTCTCGGAGAATCCAAGATAAATTTACAAAAAAAAGATCAATGTACTCAGAAAAAATACTTCGAAGATAATTTTTTAAAGCTGAACCAGAGCAAATCAAAGGTTATGGTGTTTAGAAATGGAGGTCGAAAGGCCCGATCGGATGTTTGGTTCTGGGGACAATTGCCTCTCACTATAACATCTAAATACACGTATCTGGGTTACCAGCTGACAGCGTCAAACTCAACTCAACAGGCGGCAAAGCATTTTAAAAACAAGGCGCTAAATGCTATTAATGCGGTCTGGGCAATATCGACTAAAACAAGAATCAATTCTATCAGATCCTCACTCAAGCTCCTAGACTCAATGGCTCTGTCAACCTTGCTCTACGCAGCTCCAATTTGGGCAAACAACCAAAAAAACTTGGTTGAAAGGGTACAAGACAATATTTTACGGAGACTTTTAAATTTACCCAGATATACTCCTGGTTTTATTCTACGTATGGAGTGCGGAAGAACGTCACTGGGAGTTACGGTGCTGAAACTTACACTCGGGTTCTGACTTAGAATTCTAAAAATGAACAGCAGCCGACTCCCCCATATATGCTTAGCTCAACTATATGAGATATCAAGAAATAGAAATATATATATTGGACTTGCGGAAAGTTTGGCCAACATACTCAACTCAACAGGATTTTCTTGGTTAATTAACTGCAACGATGCAAGGATTAACCGGCAAGAAATACCATTAATAACTAAAATTGCAATAGAACAATCTATTCAAAGTGACCAGGCAAAAATAGAGAATTCTAAATTCTACCCTCACTATAAGTATTTATACAGTTCATTCCTAATTGAAAACTATTTATTTAGCAACTTTCCATTCCCAGTAAAACGCTAGATCGCACAACAGAGAATACTATATTCGTTTTTCAAGGAAAACCATACAAATATTTTCAGGGAGGGTGATAAGATTTGGGATCTCTGCAAAGAAAATATGGAAACTAAAATATCTCATTATATCCATGAATGCCAAGATATTAGCGAGGAGAGAAGGACATTCTTTTCAATGGTAGACACCAGCCAACTTAGGTCAATCCAAACGATGTTAACCAGTGCCTAAACAAGTAGACTAGTTGCTCAGGCCCTATATAATTTTTACAAGGCAGTAGGTGTAAAGAGGGAGAAAAGAGAACTTGGAAGCTATTGTTCTTACACCTCAGAATGATGACGAAACATCGAGGGGCCATTGTGTTGGTCGACAATGAGATTGCGGAGCTGGTGATATGAATGGCTGTGCTGGAGTAGACCTCCTTTTTGTGTCTGGATGCTATATTTATGGCAAACTAAATAACTTAGTCCCTATTTCTGCTCCGCGCTTATGGAATTGAAGACTTGAGGCGATGGCGTCGACCTTTCATATTAAATCTTACTTTTCCTTATTACTAATAATTGTATATAGTTGCGGAACTACTGGTTTCCTGTGCTGCTCTTTTCCTGCTATTGCACCGTGTACGGAGAATCTGTATAAGACTAACGTCTTAATAAAGGCTTTGTGTATATATATATGTTATATAAACGAGATTTCTGTTGAATTTTAATTATCTCGATAATCATGCTATGGTAATGCAGTCGTGGTTAAAAATCTTGAGAGAATAATAATAATATATATGAAAAACATGGTTTGATAAAAGTACTGCCTGGCTTAAGGCGTAAGAATAAAAAATGAAATACTTATTTACATAAAGTACAAAAGTTTTGAGCCGGCCATCGGGATACAACAATGAGTTTTTAAAGGGGAAGTGTGACCTCTGGCGGTCGATTTAGCAGAGTATTTGAATCTATGAAATTATAATTTCAAATAAAATAATATTTTAATATAACAAATATATATATGATTAGCATTTTTTCTGAAGTTATTGATTTTTAGCGCTAATACAACCATTAAAGTGTTAAAATAGAAATACATGGGAATGAAATATTTATTAATATTCGTCTACTTTATAACATTATATACATGTATATGCGAAAAAAATAATTATAAAAAATTATCAAGAAAATGGGTTGGCCAAATATATCAGGGAACAGATAACGTTTAGTTGATTTCTGTTCCACTAGATGGCGCTCTGCTATCTATAAAACGCTTATGATAGTGGTCAGGATATGCCTGATTGTCTCTAATAAATATTCTCGTTAGGAACAAATGAAGCACTTCTTACTGACGAGGACGGAAGAGATAATAAAAAGATTTACTGGCTGAAGTATCTTTAATTCTAAAACTATGAATACCGGCCAGGCAACCTCGATATTCATGATGTTTTTTTCTCAAAAAAATTACCTTTACACTCAAATACATTTTCCTATCCTTTGAACCCAGGATAAAATATTTTTTGTTCACTCATTTGGGCTCATGTCTTCAAGTACCTCCAGGAAACACCACATGGCAGCCTCAGGACTTGAAAAATTGTAAAACGACAATTATCCCGCATGTTTTTCTTTTGAACGAAAAATCGAAATTTATTTTCAAGGAGAAATAACGATTATTTCTAACCTTAGAGATGAAGTATGAAAAGATGAATTATGAAGTGTAATGATAAACGTAAAAATAAAAGTGTCCAGGAATAGGATTCGGGGATTTTTTCGTTCAAAAGAAAAACATGCGGGATAATTTTCAAATGTCGTTTTACAATCATAAGCCGCATTATATTGTATTATAAATTACTTGTAACATTGTTTCGAAACAAAATTTCTTTAACCTTTGGAAACAAGTAGGTTGGAGGGATTTTTTTCTCATATTACAAAACTTACCTACAACCTACGTATTATCTGAATTCTCTCTGTGCGAATTTTTAACGAGGTATATTGAAACTATAGGTTGTGATCTAGTCATGCGTCAGGTTTCCACAACCACCACACAGGATCGAATCCCGCATTGAACATTTTTATATTTAAATTAATAAATGGCTTTAATTATATACCCCTTCGGTTTCTTACACAAGTCTTACCTAATGAGTGAAGACAAGAAACACAAAATAGAATTCTGGCACAATGTATAAGTATGTAAAGTCGAACATGCGTTGACATGAGATAGCTTACATTAATAAAATAGTTGCTAATTCTTATCTACGTGGCCTTTTGTACAACATTTACCTGGGATAAGTAGTAAAAATATTATTTACCTATACTTTTGTAGACAAAACTTAAGGAAGTTGTACCTTTTAGCATGTATATCGGGATTCAGATAATAAATCTGAAAGATACACTCATGGACAAAACTAAAGGAAGTTGTACCTTTTAGCATGTATATCGGGATTCAGATAATAAATCTGAAAGATACACTCATGGACAAAACTAAAGTAAGTTTTACCTTTTAGCATGTATATCGGGGTTCAGACAATAACTCAGAAAGATATTACAGTGGCCTTTATTGAAGACATACGAGATAACCAAATGTGAGCAAAATTTCTTCCGTCTCCAAAAAAAAAAAAGACGACCTGCGATATCAAAGACCCTCCACTTATTTAAGTTTTATCCCTAAGTGTATATATGAGATTAAATCTAATACATATCATATATGTTGAAGTTATATAAAATAAAAAAAAACACTCTTTTTTTTTTTTTGTTGAAATGATGTATAACTGTTCCCCATCAACAATTAAAAATATCTTTGAAAAAGAATTAAAGATTCTAATTTGAAAAAAGGAGGCGAAATATTTATATAAAACTCCACATATTTTTTTTAACAAAGCAAAATGGAGTTATTTAATAAAAAGTGAATTTAAAAAAAAAAGGCAGTCTGGTATTTCTAGAGATTTGTATAAACTGAATTTCTCCATCAGTTAGAAAAAATACACTAAGAACTAATCCAAAAATTGAAGCCTCTTTCTCAACAAATGCAAGAAGACTTTAATGAATTCACCACACACTGCCTCGCTCCATGTTTTGTTTTTACATAAAATTTGCATATCCCTTTCAGTCCATCTTCTTTTTTTTTTTCTCCTTCAGAGAATCTTGCCAAACTAAAATATCAGATGGAAACATCTGTGCGGCCTATTTCTTACTTTACAAACTGAAATAAAGAGATAAATAAAATATATATACGCATAATTCTTTTTTTAAACAAAATATAACTTTTTTAAAAATCTAAAATTTCTGTGTATTAGTTCAAATTTCCAATAATTTGATGGAAGGTTTTGAAGTTACCTCTCAAAATTTTCACAAATAACTGAAATCGAAACTAAAACCTATATTTAAAAATGTTTGATGTATTTGCATTGCAAAGGACGTACCTGGATCTGTGAAAAAAAAAAAAAAAACTTTTTTTTTCTCAAAATATTTGGTGGATTGCTTCCTCTTTATAAATATATTGTACAAGAGCTTTAAAGTAATTTACAAATTATTGTCGATTACATGGAAATAACTTTGTTATTGGTCAAAATTAGTATTTGAAAAATATTAACACAAATGACAAAGTTTTTCCATGTGATCTACAATCACACTATAAGCAGAATCTTCCAATACAGTATTAGGGCTCTGAGAAGCGGTCTGGTGGATTAAATTGGCGAAACCGCTGGGAGGGTTCACCACTGATGAGCCAAGCCCTTTCAATATATTTTTTCATCGCAGTATAAACATTAGAAGTTTGTATTGTATATAAAAGAAACATTCGTGCTTTTAAATCCTTTCATTATATATATATATATATATATATATATATATATATGGCGCGTTATTGCATTGTGTTAATTTGTAAATCAATTTAATTTTTTTTTGTACAATAAATAGATAAAGAGAGAGGGGGAAAGAGCAAATCGAAATATTTTTAAAATATTGCTTTTTGTTCACATATCCAGATACACCATTTTTATATAATTATATTTATTGGATCGCCTTTTTAACTCAAATTTTTTAATGTATGTAATATTATTTTCTAAATTTGTTTTAAGCTCACACTCTTTTTATGATATATACTATACATAATACATATTACTAAATAATATCAATAATAGAATATGTTATACTAGGTTTAGATGTATTTACATATATGAATTCAATAAAAAAAGAAGACATTGAATAATAAATAAAAAAAGATAAAACATAATGCGGATTATTTCTATATACAAAAAGGAAATTATTTACTGATTTTTTTTTCTTTTTCCAATGAAGTATATGCCAACTGTCCTTATGGGGATTGAGAAAATTAGTAGGGCCTGGCTCATCAGTGATGAACCCCCTAGCGGTTTCGCCAGTTTAATCTACCATACCGCTGTAATAATGTATTCGGTTGTTCTGTGTACGAGTATATATCTGGTACATTATAGAGGAATTCATAGTTGAGGTAATTAATCAAAGTGTGGACATAAGCTTTGAGGAGATTATATATCCACTCAAGGACAAAACATAAGGAAGTGTACCTTTTAGCATGTATATCGGTATTCAGACAATAACTATGAAAGATACACTCAAGGACAAAACTTAAGGAAGTTGTACCTTTTAGCATGTATATCGGGATTCATACAATAACTCTGAAAGATACACTCAAGGACAAAACTTAAGGAAGTTGTACCTTTCAGCATGTATATCGGGATTCAGACAATAACTCTGAAAGATACACTCATAGAAAACACTTAAGGAAGTTGTACCTTTTAGCTTGTATATCGGGATTCAGACAATAATTCTGAAAGATACACTCATAGACAACACTTAAGGAAGTTGTATCTTTTAGCTTGTATATCGGGATTCAGACAATAACTCTGAGAGATAGACTCATAGAAAAAACTTAAGGAAGTTCTACATTTTAGCATGTATATCGGGATTCAGACAATATTGTAGCGACGTATTAATTATTTTACAAGCATTCGTTATTTTACATTAGTATTAACAGAGTATCATTTTTTTATGTTTATATTTTACTACTCTGTAAACTTCCCTCATTCCTTATCTTTTGTTTAACCTTCATAGCTTGTTCTTGTCTGAAATAAATTGCTGTCTCATCCTGAAGTTTGTCTTCCCTAATTTACCACGTGGCAATATAATATACTCCCGTAGAAAGGTTTTTGATACCCAAAATCTAATGATGAATATACAATTAAGGAAATAACTTATCCTCTCGGAAGTTATTTTGCTTATTATTTTTACTTCAATATTTCTGGATCATGATATTTACCCCATTTTGCCCCCAAAAAATATATAATATTGTTTTAAAATTCTCTAAATAATAATAAAATGTCAAAATAAAACGCCGATCGAAAAGGAGTATTTTATACAAACTTTATTAGCAAGCTTTCGGACGTATACGTTCTTCTACAGGCTTTACGATGACACCGGACGCATGCGTCCGAAAGCTTGCTAATAAAGTTCGTATAAGAGTCATCGTAAAGCCTGTAAAAGGACGTCCGAAAGCTTGCTAATAAAGTTCGTATAAGAGTGGTCGTAAAGCCTGTAAAAGTACGTCCGAAAGCTTGCTAATAAAGTTCATATAAGAGTCGTCGTAAAGCCTGTAGAAGGACGTCCGAAAACTTGCTAATAAAGTTTGTATAAGAGTCATCGTAAAGCATGTAAAAGGACGTCCGAAAGCTTGTTAATAAAGTTCGTATAAGAGTCGTCGTAAAGCCTGTAAAAGGACGTCCGAAAGCTTGCTAATAAAGTTCGTATAAGTCACTCCTCTTCAATCGCCGTTTTATTTTGCTGTTTTAATTCGAAGAGTTTAATTTATTCAATAATAAAAAGTATTCACTATCTGTTGATAATATATTATATTTCACCACAGAGAGTATGTATTATAATAATATTATTATTTATATTTGACCTACTCGTTGAGACGTTACACCACTTTGAACGTTGGCGCGAAGACAGACCGATTTCTTTTGGCAAGAGCTATAGACAGGAAGACTTGGGATCCCCACCTACCTACGAGGAAGACGACGTCTAAATACCCTTACCAACCTTAAAAGGTAATTTATTCATTATATATACTATTTATAATACAATATAATGCGGCTTATGATTGTAGAACGACATTTTAAAATTATCCCGCATGTGTTTCTTTTGAACGAAAAATCGAAATTTATTTTAAGGAGAAATAACGATTCTTTCTAACTTATGGATGAAGTATGGAAGGATGAATTGTGAAGAGTAATGATAAACGGAAAATTACCATCCCTGGACACTTTTATTTTCCGTTCATCATTACCCTTCACAATTCATCCTTCCATACTTCATCCCTAAGGTTGGAAATAGTCGTTATTTCTCCTTAAAATAAATTTCGATTTTTCGTTCGAAAGAAACACATGCGGGATAATTTTCAAATGTCGTTCTACAATATACCAGGTCTATTAGTATGAAACGCGAAATTTTTCAGTGAATTCAAAAGTTCACCAATTCCATACAACAAAATATTTTTTATTCAAAGTAACTGCCCTGATTAGCTATACACTCGGACCACTTTTCAGGCAATTTTCGAATTCCTTGTCTGAAAATTTCTATTCCTTTTGAGTCGAACCAGTCAACAAGCTATTTTCGGAGTATGTCTGAGTTCGAAATTCCTGGTTTTTTAGGGCGTGTCCTAAAGATGTGAAAAGGTGGTAGTTCGACGGCGCTAAGTCTGGTGAGTACGGCGGGTGGGGTTAGAGTTCCCAGCCCAAGTCTTTTATGGTGTTTTTGACCACCGTAGCATTGTGGGCTGGAGCGTTGTCATGCTGCAGTATCAGGTTGTTGTGCTTTTCACGCCATTCCGGTCATTTTTCATTCAACGCCTCTCTCAAACTGTGCATTTGTTGTTCGTAGCGACTAGTATTGACCATTTTCCAGGTTTCAGGAGCTCGAAATATACTACGCCGGTCTGGTCCAACCATATGCAAAGCATTGCCTTTTTTTCCGAAGCGATTGGGCCTAGGCGTCTGTTTTGGAAATTGGCCGGGCAGGCCCCACGACTTTTGGCGCGTAGGATTGCTGAAGTGGATCCATTTCTCATCAGAAGTTACGATTCGGTGCAAAAATGACTTCCTTTGACTTCTTTCATGCCTGGCGAGCAGCCCTTCGCAGGTTACCAGACGCCGTTATTGCTGCCTTTCGCTCAACTCGTGGGGGACCCATCTGGAAAGCTTTTGGGTCATTCCGCGGCTGTTTAAACGTAGAGAAACAGCACCTTGAGACACCTGGAGCTATTTTGCGAGTTTCTCCTGCATTTGGGTACTGTCCTCATCCAACAAAGCTTGCAGTTCAGCGTCCTCAAACTTTTGGGGCGGTTTTCCATGTGGTTCATTATCAAGTTCAAAATCGCCACTTTGGAATTTTTTAAACCACCTGTAACACTGCGATTTGCTCAGAGCGTGGTCGCTGTAAACTTCCTCGAGCATTCGGCGGGCTTCAGTGGCACTTTTCTTCCAGTTGAAGGCGAACAACAAAACTTCCCGCAAATGGGCACTTTTTGGCTCGGAAATCGCCATTTTCCACAGGCTCCAGAAAATTTTCACGATTTGAATTTTTCTAAAACTGCACGCATGCTGATGCCACGTGAGTCAAAGAACAAAACGCCTACAACAGCGCCACTGTAGGCTTAAATGAAGTTGCAAGGCGGCCTCTGGCGCCCATTTTCGCGTTTCATACTAATAGACCATAGTAATATTTACTTGTCTAAATTACATTCATGGATAAAAATATGTCCAACGCCTTCTGCAACTTCCGTATTAAGGAATATACTTTTTTTTACCACATGATCACGTACATTGTATAATGCCTCGTATAGTATATAACTGGTTACACGTGTGTCGGAAAACTTCGAGTATATCTAAACATACTTGTTTTTACCTTCACACACAATCTTAAAACTAGATAAGACTATACTTAGCTTAATTTTGTATTATTTGTTTTTATTATATTTAAAACATTCTAAAGAAACTTTGACACTTTTTAATGACCCCATTTACTATTTCATATATATTGTTTCGCCACCCGTCGCCGTGTCAGGATGGGTAAATAAGCACGCGGGATTAGTAAGGATCTCTGTTCGACTGATCTTTATTTACCTTCGTGTTTTATGGAGAACAAAGTAAGTTGTGACGGAGATATACCCCGAAATAAATCTACAACAGAGATAAAAACTTGTGCTTACGGAAGAGCTACGTTTATTTCATCAAGCAAGACTACTCTACTCTACCACGACGACTGCCGGCACAAGCAGCATCGACTTTTATAAAGGCAAAATATAAAACAAGAGGAAAATGCAAAATAATATTTACATAAAATACAAAGTATTATTTACATAACCAACCAACATCAGTAACAGGCAAGGAGCATCATTCAACAGCCGCCTTCAACATCGAAGGACGACAACTTCACTCTTGGCCGTCAGCTGGGTCTTTTTCTTCTTTATTGGTCCATCCACCCCCCTCAGCTATTCTTGGAGGTGAACACATGTGGCCGAACTGACCTTGCTTACCATCACGGCGTTGTCGAACTTTCTGGTCATTACAATATAGTTTTTCAACTGCTTTGCCGGCGAGCTCCTTCATACAATTCCGGCAGTCTCTCACAGACCAAAATTTAATCTTTTCCGTACGCTAAGATGCGATAGAAAGGAAATGAACTACATATCCATCACCAGAAAAAGATGAAAGCCAATGAAAGGGAGAATAAAACAAGCACTATTGCAATTAAGGCGTCTAATAAAGTAGATGTGGTACCCTGAGGTACGTTCGAGGTCGCCGTAGTGGGGAAAGGCCATACAGGATGATCCGAGGACCAAGATCGGGTTATCGTGAGATACCGCGATTGAAAGGACTGACCATTTGAGGAGAAGTCGGATCCTGGCTGGTGACCATGTGTCGATATTGGCGTTTCAGGAAGAGGCCCGACAGCATAGCTGTGTCAACTGCTACGAATTGGGAAGTTTCTATCGTTTAAATGCTTTCTAGCTGTTTGTAAACGACGTTCTCGTGCAGAGACGGCAGAACATCCTGGATTTTCTACTTCTAGGCATAAGATATATTTTCCATTCTCTATTTCTCTTAACTTCGACCTATTGAATCCTTAAAGATGATACAGCAATTCGATTAGCGTGTAGAGAGAGAAAAAACACTTCTCTGTGTGTCAAGCTAATCTTCTGTGTCGTTCCAATTTTAGTAGTTGTACCGTCGAACAAGCGAGATATTGAGATAGAAAGAGGGAGGGAGAAACACAATATAAATCACTTTTTGAGAGGTTCCTCAAGGTTGCCTCGATTCAGCTTGTATCATATCAACGTTGTCAAATTTCCTTCCTTTTAACTTCATTTTCAATTTAGGATAGAGGAAAAAGTCATTGGAGGCTAAGTCGGGGGAATAGGGTGGATGAGGGATTTGTATGGTTGAATGCTTGGCCAAGAACTGCAAAACAACATGGGCTGTGTGCGGCCGCGCATTATCGACGTGAAGTATCCAGTCATTGTTTTGCCATCTTTCAGGTCTTTTAAGACGCACTGCCTCCCTTAAGCGCCTCATTATCCCCAAATAAACCTATTGATTAATTGTACGTCCGAAAGGAATAAATTCATGGTGAACCAAACCATTAATATAAAAAATGTAACAAGCAATGTCTTGACTTTGGATTTTGTAAATCTTGCCTTTTTGGGTTTCGGTTCCCCTCTTTCAATCCATTGGCTGGATTGACGTTTGGTTTCCGGGTCATACTGATACACCCATGTTTCATCCCGGTAATGATTTTTTTGCATCCATTCTGGTTCGGTCCGAGTCATTTCAACCATGTTTTTGCAGACATCCATTCTAACCTCCTTTTGTTCCTCTGTTAGAATCCGGGGAACAAATTTTGAAGACGTCCGGATCATGTCCAAATCTTTTGTTACTATTTGATGACATAGTCCTACAGATAGTCCAGTCTCTGAAGATAAGTCTTTAATAGAAATTCTTCTGTTAGATTTAATTAATTCCTTTATTTTGAGGTTGTTTTCCTCGAAACGTAATGATCTTGGACGCCCAGTATGCTGATCATCGTTTACCTTTTCCCGACCTTTTTGGAAGCGTGAAAACCATTCAAAAGTTCTTGAACGGGATAAAGCTGCATCGCCAAAAGCTTCTTTAATCAATTCATACGTCTCAGTAGCACCTTTTTTTCAATTTAAAACAAAACTTAATGCAGATTCTCTGCTTTTCGAAAATGGCCATTTTAAAATTAGAAATGCGAACCTTACAAGGAAGTTGTTTTGTTCTATTTTTAGATAGGCGCGTGCGCCACGAGACTAGTGCTTTCAGTCAGGTGTGGTCGAATGTCCAATATTTAACTCTGTATAAAAAAATTTCTTTAGCTTTTTGATTCATCTTATTTTTTAACCAGTCCTGGAAATTAATGAACGCACCTTGATATAACATGAATAAAATGATTTTAAAGCAAATTTTGTCTGATTACAATCCCAAAATCTTAAATCCGCATCCCTCTATGCAAATGTATTCTGTAACTAATGTGTAATTGTGGTAAGCAAATTAAGAAAGAGAAGGGGCTCTTGAGAGATGAGCGCAATTAACAAGAAAGCTTTAATTAGATTAAGGAGAAGAGATGAGCGTTCTTTCCAGAGTACCCCACACCACAGGCAGCTAATCTAATATCGGCCAATCAATGTATGTAACTTGGGGAGTTCTTCGCTCGAAAATAGGTGTCGCTAGTTATGCAACTTTATGGTATTAGTAGTCAAAGCCTCTTTAATACCAGGTTAGCCAATGGAATGTTGGATTCTTCAATTCTTCTATCTTTGAAAGTAGCATTGAATCGAGATCATTGTCACGAATTCCATCAGGGATTGCTAAAATTGATTCTTAAACAATCAAATTTATATACATGTATATATATAAAAGGTTTTATAATATTTTTTTTCAAAAAAGTTATTAAAAATTTCGATGTTGATTTAAGAGTATAAAGTCGAATTGAGAATATAATGTCAATATAGCAAGCAATTACTGAACGAATAAGTAGAATTAAATATAATTTATATGAAAAGTAGTTGTAAATTAATGATTATTAAAGCAAAATATTAAATATTATTATTAGGGTATCAAAAAGGTTTTAATTCTTTATGTAACAATATAGGGCTATAACAAGTTCACGCTTATTACATCGAACTTTACTTGTCATTGAAGCAGAACATAGAAAAAAAAGGAAGAATTGAAGATATTAGAGTAGAAAAAAGAGCAAAGACAGAACCATGTAATCTTTTTATCAAACAATTTAAATTTATTAAGAAAGAAAATTTTTAAAATATTTTTTTAGGTAATATTTTGTGTAATTTTATAATTTTTTATATATTTTTTTGTGTGGAAAGTACTTTTAAAAATATCAAAATATTATTGTAAGATGGAGTAAATTTTTTTGTGTTGTTTTGTTGGAAACCATAATGGTTCGACCAGGATGGAAAGAGATTGGTACCGGGCCGGGACTTGTCAAAACTAAACCCGGCGGGAGTTTCGTCCCTGCTAGTTAACTCACCTTTAATTACTCCTTTTTAAAAAGTCACAAACACAAGAATATATACACACACTTAATCTTTAGAAAATACACATAAAAACACACACAGACTAATACACATACAACACACACATATAATTCCAACCACACACAACAAAAGCAAAATTTATAAATTTTAAGGTCTTTTTTTCAACTCTTTCTTCTATTTTAATCCAAATATTCATTGGTCGAAGATATTGGTAGGTGAGTAAACTAGCAGGGACGAAACTCCCGCCGGGTTTAGTTTTGACAAGTCCCGGCCCGGTACCAATCTCTTTCCATCCTGGTCGAACCATTATGGTTTCCACCAAAACAACACAAAAAAATTTACTCCATCTTACAATAAAATTTTGATATTTTTAAAAGTACTTTCCACACAAAAATATATATAAAAAATTATAAAATTACACAAAATATTACCTGAAAAAATATTTAAAAATGTTTCTTTCGTAATAAATTTAAATTGTTTGATAAAAAGATTACATGGTTCTGTCTTTGCTCTTTTTCCTACTCTAATATCTTCAATTCTTCCTTTTTTTCTATGTTCTGCTTCAATGAAGAGTAAAGTCCGATGTAATAAGCGTGAACTTGTTATAGCCCTATATTGTTACCTAAAGAATTAAAACCTTTTTGATACCCTAATAATAATATTCAATAATTTTCTTTAATCATCATTAATTTTTACAACTACTTTTCATATAAATTATGTATATATTATGTAATGTATATATAGTCTTATAATATATGGTTATATATTATATATATACAGTTAAACCTGTCTATAGCGCCTTCTCTTGGGACTCACCAAAATAGGGTGCTTTAGAGAGGGGGTGTTATAGACAGGTCACTTTTAATGTAAATTGCATCGTACTACGTATTCAAAATCGGGCGCTATAGAGAGGGAGGCGCTATTTATAGGGAGGGCTATAGACAGGTTTAACTGTATATCTATTAGTTTATATTATTTTAAAGAAGATTTATAGTCAATATATATATATATAAACTGTGCCTTTACTGTGTGTGTGTGATAATTACAAGTACAATTGTACAATGTTTATAATATATATTATTATGATGCATTAGCGCGCCATCTGTTATGTAAATTCGAAACTATTATAGACGCGTATGACTCTTTTTAAAAATTAAACAATTTCTACTGCCCTTACTGAAATGGAAGATTAATTTTTTTATTGCAGTAAGGGCAGTAGAAATTGTTTAATTTTTATAAAGAATCTTACGCGTTTATAATAGTTTCGAATTTTCATAATATAAAGTGTGTTAGCGGGAGGATGGTATTCTAATCGAATAAAAGAAGCACTTCTCCTTTCAAAATTCGAGTTGTATTCTAGCCTGTAAATATAGCCTGAAATTCAACGAACTCGAATGATTTCATAACCCCTCTCGTAAGATGTTATGAAATTGAAACCTTCCCTGTATTGAATAAGGTCATCGTCCAAAACCATGGTATACAGGTTTAACCTTTTGTCTGAATTTGACAAAACTGGTGTTGTGGCTCATTATTTATCATACATCTATGCTTTATATTGAGGTGATAAATAAAATGCATTGTTTTATTGCATATATAAAGTGAGAGGTGCCTCGTTTGGTAAATGTTATAGTAGGTACCATAATGTTATAGAATCCGAGCAAGTGATATCACGAACAGGTTTTATCCATGAGTGTTTACTGTTATGTAATTAAAGTAAGTAAGAAGGATGAATCCGTAACCAATTTAACTTTACATATTATCTATTATTAATAGCAATTATATAAAGCAAATCTTGGTATATATGTCTACATGAAAACAACAAAAACTATGTTTATTATATACATACAAGTTCCTTTTTAAACACGAGCTCATCTATAGCCATTGTTACTCTGTGTAATATTCAAACATTCACTTCTATACGCAAACCGCACAGAATCGGATCAATGAATTTGTCACAACACCAGCTTTTGAAATTTTTTTTGGCAGTTTCGACCGATTTTAAGACTCTTCTCTTAGGTTGACAGGAATTCGAAGCAGTTTCTAAATGTACTCAATAGGGTATTATGCCAAAACTATTATGTACAATAAGATAAATACATTTTCTGGTCGTGAAACTGATAATTTCTGACGGCTTGCGCCATCTATAGGAATAAATACGAACTATTATAAAATAAATGAAGCTTCCAGGGTTAAGTTTCTTGTGCAACTTTTTATTTTCAAGCTTTCGGACTTGTCAGTCCTTCAACAGGATTTCACTTTAACAACTTAATAATAGATACTATTTTTATATAGACATTAATATATACATATTTTAAATACTTATTTATTATATACTGAGAGAAAAATATACTACATTATTTCTGTTTGAAAAACAAAATTTTGAAAATATACGTGCATGGTGGATGATACGTGTTGTTGAATGATATCTCGAGACTTCAAATTAAATTTAATAAATTCGTGAACTATCGTGTTATATATAGAAGAGAGTTTCGACATCTATGGGGTAGTATTTGTCCATATTGTTTCGTATGTTTCTGATATTTCAATGCATCTGTTTATGCTTTTTTGCTGTTAGGTTATCATAGATTCTATTAAGAGTTATTGGTATTTACTATGAACATTGTCATAATACACTATCGGTTGAGATAAGTTAAATGTATGACCTGTTTCTTTTATGTGTTGAATTATTAAAGATCTTGGGTCGCTATTGTTAATATTCCTATTATGTTCGGCTATTCTATTATGGACTTTTCTCCCAGTCTCCCCTACATATTTAGAACTACAGTTGGTCCCAGTTGCTTCTTGAAAAACCAAGAAATGGTTATATATAGAAATGAAGAGAGAGAAAGCATGAATATACATTTGTAAAGAGTGTAAAGTCATTATAAAATAAGTATAAATAGACTCATGGACACACACAACACACACAAAACTCAAGGAAGTTGTACCTTACAGTATGTATATATCGGGATTTTGACAATAACTCTGAAAGATATTACAGTGACCGTTATTGAGGACACACGAGATAATCAAGTTTGAACAAAATTGTCTCTGTTTCCTTCCAAAAACAGAGGACCGGCGATATCAAAGACTTTCCACTTCCTTAATTTGTATCCATGAATATTTACAGAGTGAATATTAGGTACAAATACAGTAAAAATACGTATAGATTTACAGCGGGTATCAATACATTATAAACCATTGAATAGTAATCAGAGTTATACAGCTTGAAAGCTAAAATAAACGGGGGTCGGTGGAAGGATGGTCGAAACTGTTGGGTTTCGACCGCTACGACCTGGTTAGGATTCCCGCATTGGGGACTTTTTTTATTATTTAAAAAATGCTCCAATGGCCCCTGATTCTTGCAAAGTCCAACCCCACCAACGAGTGCAAGTAACCAAACGGGGCTCTGGCACATTTGTAAGTTCAAAGTCGAACTGCTTTTCTACATGTGTAGACATTTGGTGCACTTACAGTATAAGCAGTTGCCTACTTCTACTCACCATGATTATCATGGCCTGTACCACGTGTACTAGGGATAAGCAAAAAAAGCTAAACTATACAGTAAAATGGAACAAATACCAACGATGACACCTAAACCCTTCAATTAAAAATATATTAGAGGATTCAGTGTTATAGCATCTTGTTTACATACCTAAATACTCCTTCGTATATACATACTAGCGGATGTGTACCCGGCTTCGCCCGGGTTTTATCCGAGTGAAAGTTTGCCTAACGAATATTATATATTATGAAGTATAATAAACAATGTTAAAGATTAGTTTTAATTATTAATCAAGATTGTGTGTGAATATGTGAGAAAGATGTAATATCGTTGTTGTTTTCTTGGCCGACTGTTTTACATATGTTTGAATATTTTTTTAGATTGAGTTGAATGAATTGCTGAATTTTTTTTTTGTATTTATATATAAATAAAATTAACTCTGTTGATTTTTTTTGTATTTAATCGATAACAGCGAAGTTACGCATGTTAAAGTTAGGAAAAATATTTTGATGTTAAGCAAAACCTGCTCCATCTCGTTTTACATAAATGTTGAAAATTTGGACGAAATTGATGCATTGTAACGAAAGTTTTTAGTGAACAACACTTATGAAATTTGCATTTTATTAATATAGATATTTACATATATTTGCATATATGGATATGTATTTAGGCAGAACATACTTACAAAGATTTATTCAACATATAATAGATAGAGCGAAATTGAAACTTACTTATTAAACACCATTTATATAAGAATATATAAAAAGTGTTTGAAAAATACAAATATATATAATTGAAATTGTGAATAATGATAAATATGTAGATAAAATAAATATATAACGTTTGATTAATTTAGATTATATAATTTCTTCATTGACGTCTTCCACGGCGTATATTGTTATTTTTGAAGTGATACAAGCTTTCGAGCAAATTTACCTCTTCTACTAGCTTATTACAAAATGACAAGAAAAATGAAACTGTTTACAAAACAATATAGATGAAATATTCGCGTGTGCACGGGCGGGCATGTGTAGTAGACTATATTAAAACTCTCTAAATATTAAAATTTATAATAATATAATGTAAAATACATATACACTTGCATACACTTATGGACAAAAATTTTGAAAGTTTAATATTTTAATATCACCGGTTGTTTGTATTTTTTGAAGTGAGATGTAATTTTGTGTACACACACTTGGTTATATCATGTGTCTTGAATAAAGGTCACTGTAGATAAAATATTTGTTTGTTTAAAATATGTAATAAATATTTGTTTTTTTAAATAGTTCAAATTATCTTTTCGCATTAGTAATCATCCCGTACAAGAACAACTTTTCTCAAAAGATTGCAAATCCTCAAAAATAACAAGATACCCTTTTCTTACCCAACAACCGATTTTTCTTGTTTAATTAAATTATATTTTCGAGCGTTTATTTATCAACATTCTGTTCTCTCACTCTCTCTTAATTATAATTATTTCTCATAGCATATACCATTATTAGGGTTATCTATTTATTTAAAATAGGTTTTTGATAATTTTATATCATTATAATAATAAAAACAACTAAATAAAGAACAGTGAAAAAATAGTACATCTGGCCTCTCTATCTGGCCGCTCTATCTGGCCTTAACTACCCGTTTCATGATTTCTCAGGATCCCTAATGACCAATTTTTTGGTCGTTGAGGTACAGCTTGCACCACGCTGATGAGGGCCAACAGCCCGAAACGCGTCCGTGGTTAGCTTTTCTTGATTAATCAAGAATGGGTATTTGGCCAATTCTGGAATAATTAAAAATCAACGAGAATAGTTTATATTTATTCCGATAGATGGCGCAAGCCATCAGCAACTTTCAGTTGCACGATGAGTAGATGCCTTTTTCTTAATAAAGAACAGTGTGATTAAAACTATCATAATTTTCATATATAAATTAGCACTCCAATTTTTTTCATTAAAATCTATTGAATTCCACGTTATTGTAAAGTTCGAACATATTATCGAAAAAATATATATTTAAAGTTATATAAGCTACATTATTTACAAGGAAAATTCCAAACTTCCTTTAATAATAATAAAAAAAAAACTAATAAATATAGAAAGAAAAAGCGCCAGTGCGCGGCGCCCCCTACTGGCTGATTTTCCCGCCAACTTCTATTTCTGAGCAGACGATCAATCATCTATGTCACCCCGCCTTTATTTCTATCTCCGTGAAGTCTATTATCTCTCTCTCTCGTGTGCTTCTTCAAACATCGTTTGATGTGAATTTCTTGTTTGGTGGTGTGATTTTGGAAGGATACTTAAGTAGAGTTAGCACTCTTCTATACTTCTTCAGTTTTCAATATATTCAAATAGATCAAATATATATTTTATTTGAATTTATATTTTACAATGGTAGATTATTAATTTTCCCCAACACGCACAAATTATGAAATTTAACTTTTTAAATTAATTGGTATATATGATGCATTAGCTCGCCATCTGTTATCAAAATTCGAAACTATTAAAGACGCGTTTTTAAAACGAATCATACGCGCCTATAATAGTTTAGATTGATATATGTTATGAATAAATTTGTTGTTGTTGATAAAGGGTTGATAAGACAAAGGATCGATAAGATAAAGGGTTGAGGTGCAGTCGTGATAAAAAATATAATGATTTACCGTCAAGTAGCTTTTATTTTCAATTACTTGAGGAAAGATTACACATTAGTTAGTTTTCACATTTTATAGAATTTATAAGTTAATCCTATATTAGTGATTTAAAAGGATTGATTGGTTAACTACGCATATTTACAACAAAATTATACAACTAAAACTGAAAGTCTTTCTAAAAACGATGATAACCAAAATAAAATTATCAATGAATAAAATAAAGTATATATTTTTTAAAATATAGAAATATTTGAGGTTTTTAGATTATATAATATTTTTAGATTATATAATATATATATACTCTATTTTAGCATTTTAATGGATATTGTTTGGTTTATAAGTTTTTTTATATACCCTCTTTGAATTTTAGTCAAACCTACCTACACGAGGTGTTCAGAAAAATATTCGTCCAAAATATTGGATATATAAATAGAATTTATTAAAAAGATTTGTTGTTTTAATAATTGATATATTATATATATTTTAAATTCGATAATATATGCAACTTTATGTACACATTTTAAAAAATATCAAATCATATATTGTTTCTATATTCAAGGACAAAACTTGAGAAGTGAAATGTTTTTTTTTCGTCGTTTGTTTTTTTTTTCAAAGGAGACAGAGGCCATTTTGTTCACACTTGTTTATCTCGTGTGTCTTCAATAAAGGTCACTGTAATATTTTTCAGAGTTATTGTCTCAATCCCGATATAAATGTTAAAAGGTACAACTTCCTTAAGTTTTGTTCATGAGGGTATCTTTCAGAGTTATTGTCTGAATCCCGATATACATGCTAAAAGGTACAACTTCCTTAAGTTCTGTATTTGAGTGTATTAGCTATATTTTATTATACACAATGCCAAGTGATAAGACTTTATTTATAAAACACTCAAATCTTCATCATGGGCAATATATTGTAGGTGTATAAATATTTTATAATTAAATCTGTTTCATATATAGTGGCTAGTCAATTTAATGGCTTAAAAATATATATAAATGGATGCATTGAAGGAAAGAAACCAAAAAACCAAAAAAGTAAAACATGCATACGATATATTTCGTCATTTATTCTGGAAATGGAATTCCATTAGCCCGAAAGACCAATGTGTTTGCAAACTGTGCGGTGAGCTAGTGAAAATGGAAAATATGCTATTGGGAAAATATGAAAATATTAATTCCAAACTTCGCTATGTAATTTAGATCAATTTTATGACCTTGTGAAGATGTTATATATACTGTATATATATACTAGCCGAATGACCCGGGCAACGCCCGTGTTTTACCCGATTGAATGTTTTGATTCAAATACTATTTGTTACAATTATAAATTGGCGCCTTATATAAATGCATATGTTAGTTAATAACTATAGCCTATGTGCTTTATCTGTCTATGTACTGTTGGCTTCCGTAGGCGTCTCTTACTGGGAAAAAGAAAGAGAGGATTCCATTTGGTTATTAACTAATATATGCATTCATTTAAGGAGCGACCCGCTCCAACACAATGGTTACAAAAACGAAAAAGCGAGGGGGGGGGGCAAAGGTGGCGTGATCGTATTCATGTATAATAGAAACACATCTATAAATGATTATACGCATGATTGATATGTGCCATTACATCATCATATGTATTGTAATTTGTACAAACTGAGGATAAACAAATAAAACTCTGTAATAGATTAAGAGTTGAGCTAACGCAAAAGGTCAAAAACGTCTAAATTCGAGATAGATGGAAGTCACAAACAACATCTAAAGATAGATTGGAAGCTGTCAGGACGGCGCCAGTTTAGAATGTCACCAGACGACCCACACTCTTCACATCTGGTGAAATGCAAAACCCCCTTTCTCAGAAAAGGTATATAAAGCCCCCGTCATAGCTAAAAATACAGTTAGTTCAGCATCAGCGCGTGCCCTTGTCGGTTGTACCCCAGGTCCATCTCATCCATCATGTAGACCAGTAAGAAATCTTCTATATCTCCATCTTTCGCTCTAGCTCAACGGTGCAACTGTGTCTTCGTTTTTTGTGTGGACATTCCCAAGCTTTCCACTCTGCCTCGACCACGACTGCCTGTACTCTGTGAGAACTTTTAAAGGTTTTACAAGGTGCAGAGAGGAACTGGAAAACTCCCCGTCCTGACTGTTCCTCTCGGTTAACACAGCATAGTTTAAGTCGACTGGATACCTCACCACAGTTTTAGTCGACAAGATTCTACAAGAGGCTACCGGACTTCATCACAAATACATATTTACATATCGGTAACTCAGCCTCCTGAAGCTCAAAGTGCCAATTACCCGTTAATAAGTATATATAAAATATATCGGTAGTTTTTCAAACAGAATACTATTTGTGTCATACATATACTAGGTGTGTTCAAAGAGTATCGCGACCTTTGTGTTTTTTTTCAAAAATTATGTATTTATTCATGAATACCTATTTTATCCCCTTCAAAGTAATCCTCATGAGATATTATACACTTGTGCCAACGGTTTTTCCAATCTTCGAAGCACTTCAAAAAATCATTTAAAAAAATCTTTTTCAGCTCCTTCTTCGATGCCGTCTTTATCTCGTCAAGCGTAGCGTAACGTCGTCCTTTCATGGGCCTCTTCAGTTTAGGGAACAAGAAAAAGTCACAGGGGGCCAGTTTTGGGGAATACGGTGGCTGCGGCATCATTAGTGTGTTGTTTTTGGCCAAAAAGGCGCGCACAAGGAACGATGTGTGAGAAGGGGCGTTATCGTGGTGCAAAAGCCAATTTTTGTTCTTCCACAAATTCGGGCGTTTCTGGCGGATTGCTTCGCGCAAATTGCGCGTAACTTGCAGGTGATATTTATTATTGACCGTTCTACCCTGTGGCAAGAACTCATGATGCACCACGCCCCTGCAATCGAAGAAAACTGTGAGCAAAACTTTCACATTCGACCGAACTTGGCGCGCTTTTTTCGGTCTTGGTTCGTGCGGCAGCTTCCATTGAGATGATTGAGCTTTGGTTTCCACGTCATAACCATAAACCCACGCTTCGTCAGCAGTTATGACCCTCTGGAGCAAATTTGGGTCGTCGCGGACAGAGTCCAACATCTCATTAGCAATGTTCATGCGATGCTGTTTTTGGTCGCAATTGAGCAATTTTGGTACGAATTTCGCGGCGACCCGTCTCATGCCCAAATCATTGATAAAAATCGAATGGCCCGAGCCAATCGATATGTTTAGGTCCTCGGCAACTTCTCTAACGGTGATTCGACGATTGGCCAATATCATTTTCTCCACTTCATTAATTTTTTCGTCTGTTGTTGAAGTAATCGGGCGTCCGCCACGCTCTTCGTCGTTCACATCTTCTCGGCCTTCTGAGAACATTTTGTACCACCGATAAACGTTGCTTCGGTCCAAGGTCCAAGGAAAATTCAAAGGTCGCGATACCTTTTGAACACACCTCGTATATTACATATTTATATTAAATCAAAATATAGCCATCTATATAAACATTTTTAGAGTATTACTACAATTCAAAAAAAGATAGAATCTATTATTTATTGTGATGTAGATATATAAAAGCGCGTTATGCCAATATATTGTCGAGAATATAAAGAGGTATATGCAAATATTATATAAACATATTCAAATAGATATTCGAAGTGGGTGATCGAGTATGTGATTGAATGCTGTTAAAATATATTTTCTCCATTCCAGTTTATAGATCTCTCTACAAACATTTCTTCCCGCTTTTTATGGACACAGAAATCTATATTCTACAATGTGGTTCTTTTTTTTTTATTGGAAAAACTGCCAGTTTTCGAGTTTTTCTATAAATCTCTCTCTCTCATACCAGTAAGATACACTCGTGAACAAAACTTCATATTTTGAGCATAAACCACTTCTTATTTACTTATATAACGGCGCAATTTTCCTAAACATTCAAATTCGAAAGTTTTTCTTTAAAATATATATATATTATATAAAAGGGCGTACCTGGATCTGTGAAGAAAAAAAAAACAATTTTTTCTTAAAATATTTCGAGAGATTGCTCCCTGCCATAAATTGATAAAGAGGGAGCAATCTCTCGAAATATTTTTAGAAAAAATTGTTTTTTTTTCTTCACAGATCCAGGTACGCCCTTTTATATAATCTTAATTAATGGATCGCCTTTTGACTCAAAATATATAATAATAAAATTAATAATATTTCAAACAAGAAAAAGGTTTACCAATGGTAACATCTAAATGGACAAAATTGATAAAAATAATTGCAGACACAGCACAACTACAAGTAATAATCTGGAAACGCTATATTGATGATATACTATGCATCACAAAAGTTGAACTTTCCACCATTCTGAATTTTTTGAATAACCTCAAACCCTTTCTAAAATTCACCTTTGAATTAGAAGAAAATAACTCCCTACCGTTTCTAGACAAACAATTAACCAGAAACCAAGATAGAATTGAAACTCGAATATACCGAAAACCTACCCATACTGGAAGCTATCTGAACTTCAATTCATTTGGTCCCATCCACCATAAAATTTCCGTGGTAAAAAACTCTTTCAAAAAAACTAACCACACACTTTTCAACAAACGATAACGACACAAAAAAAGAAAGAACCAAGATATTTCAAGAACTACTTAGCAATAATTACCCTAAACCGTTTATCAAAAAGCATTTCTACAGACCAAGAATATCACCCACAAACAATAGACAAACTTCATCCCAAAACATTTTTTGCTCCCTACCATACAGCTATGGCTGTGAAAGAATAGCTAGAAAACTAAAATACTACAATATCACAACAAGATTCCAATCTACCTCGAATCTTAACAACATCCTCCGCCATCCTGATACAAAAAGGTCACCGAACCAAACAATAGAACCAATGTCATATACAAAATACCATGCAAGTCTTGCCAAGCCGTCTACATGGGAGAAACCGGTAAACCATTAATAGAAATAATCAACCAGCACAAATCAGCCCTAAAACACCATAACCCGACCTCCTTATTAGTAGATCATGCTCTCATCAATGGCCACATTCCAGACTTTGAACAAACATCAATAATACACCACCAAGATATAAAAGAAAAGCACAGCAGGCTATTCTTGGAGAGTTGGTGTTCTTTGGAAGACAGAAATAGCATAAACCGAAAGATCGATATACCGGACATGTACACACAATTTAGATGCTCCTAGAATAGGAACCTCTATGTATATATGAACTTCAGTGAAATGTCTTCATTCATAATGCAATAGCCGAATATTTATTTTGTATATATAGATATTTACTTTTCACTCTATTTATTCATTTATTTTAATTAGTATTGTACGATATTTATTTGTATACATTACATTTTCATTTGGATGATTTTCGCCCGAAGAGATTGTGAGACGCCCGTGTCTCAAGTGTAATGCGCGGCTTGCCGCGAGAGGGGATGAGATCCTTGAAAAAGATGGCCGTTTAGCCCATTGAAATATCGGAAATAAAAGATTATTTATTGAATCCAAGATGTGCCCTTTATGAACATATATATATATTATAAATAGTTGTTTATTTTTATAGTTTAGTTTTGTATTAATATTATCTTTATTTCTTTGATTATTTAAATTCAAATTATAAAATTTGTAAATTGTTATTAATTAATAGAGAGAGAGAGAAAAAAAATCCTTTACTTCTTATACATCATCCATATATATTTATAATTAATAACAATAAAATTTAACAACGTAACGTCTTTTGCAGTCGGCTTTTACACGTCATTTAGACATACTCTAATTTGTATATAGAATAATAGAAGTGAGAATATATTTAATAGTATAATTTTTAGTAGTTATAGAGAAAAGAGAGAAAGACAGAACCATGCACCTTTATTCAAACTAATAATAAGAGAAAAAAAAATTTGTAAAGAAGGTAGATAAGATTGTTAGTATATATATATATATTTTTTATAATTTTATATTTTATCCTTTTTTTATATGATTTTTTATTTTTTTTATTTTATAATATAAATATATCTAGTTGTATTTAGTAATAAATCTATAATATGAATTAAATTTTGTTATAAGTTTGGTTATTATGTTTTGAAACCCTAATGGTAGACCAGACATATACAAACCAATTTTAAATGAATTAATTAATGGAAAGAGAGATCTGCTTGACCGGAGATTTTCAAATAGAAATCAAGCGACATTTCACTCCTGCTCTATTATGTCATAGAACTCTCTTAAACCAGATTTTATGTGTTAATATTAAGTTGCTTCAGTGAAACATTTATATGAACAGGTCCAACAAATACAAGTGTTAAGGAACTTCCAACTGTAAACCTACCTCGTCCGCGACGCCCTCCTCTGTAAATCTACTTGATATAAATTATCATTCTTATCAGTTTACTCTTTAAATTTTAAATATAGAATCACTATTATATTTTATTATATAGTTTTTACACTATATTAATTCATATGAGCTTGCTCTCTATGATATATTCTTATATATAATATAATATACAAATTAAATTATATTAGAAATTCTAATATAAATAAAACTCCATACAGATTTTAATTATATTTTATTATTTGATTATGAAAAAGTAAATTATAAAAGTAATTTTAGAAATAATAACTTCAGAACTTTTGTTTTTTTCAGTGTTTAGTTAGTTTAAAGATGTTTTTTATTAGTTATTTTTAAAAATATAACAGTTAACAAACCGTAATATCTATATTTTTATAGATTAAATATTCATTTTATTACAAATTTAATCACCAAAAAACAATTAAGAAAATATATTTTAAAAAAAATTCATAATAACAAACTAAAAAACTAAAAAAAACTACAAACATATTAGGGTTAGCACCTCTTTTATGTTAATTAAAACTCGCTAAAAATTGCCTAAGAAAGAATTGTCAAACTTGTCCCTCTCTTAAGAACCATGACACATTTCAAACGACTAGTTGTAAATTAGTAAATACTATTTATAAATTAACATGCCAAATTTGTCAACTATCATATATAGGACAAACATGTAATCCATTAAATATACGAATAAACCTACATAGAAACCACGCTAAAAAATCAATTGGTAATATATATATGAAAGAACACAATCAATTACATACTTTTAACAACTTCAAGATAGAGATACTAGACATATGTCAAAACAAAAAACAACGACTATTATTAGAAAACAACTACATTTATAAACACAACACATTATTCCCTTATGGACTTAATGACGAATTAAACTACACATACAAACCACAAACAGAAGAAATTTCAACTTATGAAATCAGCTGCAAATACAAAAAAAATGAATTTAAAACTAAACCTAATAAAACTAGAGGTAAAACTACCAATAAATTAGGTTACATTGTATTTGAAGAATTACTGGACCCAAAACAAATGTATACTAACAACTTCATCGATAAATTTATTAAAACATTATTTAAACTAAATAATAATAAATTTATCAAACTTATAGAATATATTAAAATTCATAATCTGACTAACAGATTAATAGATATCACACACGACATCTTTAAATACAGAAAAATTAAACAATCTACTAATAACATTAATATTATCATTAAATTTAATAACAATTTATTTTTTCATATTAAATTTAATGATATTTTTAATAACCAAAACATCAATAATCTTTTTCCTATAAAAAATTTAAATTTTAAAACAATCTGGAGATTCAACAAAAATATAGGTAGTTTAGTTTGCAATTATAACCAATTTATTAATAATTTGGCAAATTTTAAAAAATTTAAATGTAATTGCAACAACTATATTGATAGATATAAGTTCTCAGGTCATATATTAACTAGCAATTTTTCTTTTTTAAATCCAGAATATCAGGATATTTTAAATAAAGGGTATAAATATATACCTCAAATTAAACACAATTATAATAATACAATTAAATCTATATTAAAAGATATAGATATTTTAATAAATAAAACTAGTATAAAATACAGTATTCCAGAATTCACTTTTCTGGAATGGAAAAATAATATTAAAAAGGAAATTATAAATTATTATAATAATACACTTAAATACACAAAACCTAATTCAGATATTCCTTCTTTTAAAGAAAATATAATTAAATTACAGAAGGACTTCATTATCACTCCTATAGATAAATGTTCCAATAACTTATCTATAATTAGTAAAAATCTATACCACGATACACTAAAAAAGGAAATTGATAATAATCATAAATACACTTTTGCGAGAACTACAGCCACAAAAATCAAAAAAGACATCAAAAACGTTGAAAATTCACTAAAAATTTATAATTACTACAAAAATCCAAACATACCAAAGTTCTATATAATTCCTAAACTACACAAAAAACCAATTTCTTTCAGAACTATCACATCTGGTATAAATTCAGTTATAAAAAACATTGATATACAATTAGCTTCAACACCACAATTTATTATAAATAAATTAACTAATAAATATAATTATAAATTTATCGACTCAAATAAAAAAATCATTAACTATTTAATGAACAATTGGACAAACATTGAAACAGTACACACATTTGATTTTGAGGACCTATATTCTAAAATAAATTTAAGAGATCTAAATAACAAAATAACCAATTTATTTAATGAATTCATTAATGACAAAACTTTCTACATTAAAATTATTCATAACAGATATAAAACAATTAAATTAGATCTTAAAACAGCAAAAACTCTACTAGAAACATTTTTAAATTTTAACTATATAGAATTTAAAAATAAAATATATATTCAATCAGAAGGCGTTCCTATGGGAACTTCATCAAGTCCTTTATTAGCTAATCTAATACTCTTCTGGTACGAAAGAGAATACTTTCTACAAAATAATGTTAATTGGCAAATATTCCGTTTTGTAGATTACATTTTTATA